>QKMX01366745.1:4896-17921 GCA_003401595.1 Venustaconcha ellipsiformis | reverse complement strand
AAATGGCGTTAAGCCCCAGAACAACAACAACAACAAATCAGAAAAAGTCTTCTGGTGAAAGCACAATCTTGACATGACCAGTCCTCTAGGAAAAATAATGATAAGATTTTCAAGATGGTGAGGATAAGTTTCCGTTCATCAGGAGCAACAATAAGATTTTCAAGATGGCCATTATGGTGGCCATCTTGGACATCAGCTCAACACCATTTTCATTTACAACTAGACCATGGGATGTATGGGTCTGTAAAGTTCACGCAATCCTTCAAGTAATTTACGAGTTGCTAGAACAAACTTAATGATAATGGATGAATGGACTGACAACAGACCATCTCATAAGCTCTTCTGGTCTATGACCAAACAAAGCTATACAAAAACTGGACAAGCTGCAGAGCTACCTGTATCATTAAGATTGTGTCTAACATGGCATTTAGCTATAAAACAAAAATAATTTAGGAAACAGTAAAAGCCTGGAAAATAGTGCAAGGGGCATATCAGCAGGACAAGGTCTAAACTTAAAAAAAAAAATAACATTGGGGGAGCACTACTGTAACGGTTGTAAATCTTGGGACACAAAAAAATATTATTTTTTTTCTGTGTTCCAAGACTTTTATACCTGGGAAGAAATAACATTTTCAATGTCCAAACATCTCAAAACAAAACAAATGTCAACACAAAACTGGCAAGATCACCATAGGTCACATAGCAGTGACCAGCACATTCAATAACCAGATCAAGAAACTGTTAGAAACTACTGTTTTGTTATTTTGTAGATGCATATTTTCTGATTTCTCCAACATGAAATTAAGGTAAATAAAAACTTAAAAATTCTTTAAGCTAACCTGGGAGACCAGGCTGTACTGTACAGTACTTACACAATGCAAATCTTGCTTAGTATTACTTAGATCCTCATTTATTTCAAAAATATTTTATGCCGATTTTTCTGTTATTTGTTTCTACCAAATTGCACTCTTCCAAATCACATTTCAGCCAGATGTATGTATGTTTCATATACACTGATCCATGCACACATATTACTCTTTATTCAATGATGTAAGCTCTCCTGCAAATCTGAGGTAATCTTTATGGAAAGGTACACATATTTAATTCTATAAGTCACACAACCAGCATATATTCACATAAATGTTCATGAAAGAATGGTCACACTAAATGTAAAATTCTAAAGATTGACTAAGATCAGCACTGTGTAAGATCATCATTAGTTTTGTTTTGGGTGAACATAGAATCTTAATTTTCCACACACTGTAAAGCTGGTTGTTTAGGGGTTTCCTTTGTCTATAATTGGCAGATTTTTCTTTTGTTTTCTGACAGCAAATCCAGTTTAGTTAATGTTAAAGCCCTGAAAGGGAATTTTGTCTGACAGCTAACACAGTACTTTGATGTGCAATTGCCTTCATTCCATAATATTAGCATGATTACTGCAGCTGTGTAAATGGGTTTTAAGGTCTCTTACATCAAAGCAAACTACAACTCAATATGGTATTACAATTATTTTCTAAGCATCATATCTTCAACTTCTTTAATGTATTTTGGTGATATTATTTCAGTTTAGTAAAGTGGTACCTATGATTTGTATCCAAAGGATGTATTTCATTCAGTGCAAGTTTAAACCTTCAATGTACTTCACAGTTGTGCCTTTCTGTAAATATGCTCACCAGCTGCAATGCAAGCGTTACACTAAACATTATCGTTGTTCATTTGTATAATAATGGGATCATGTTTCATTGAATTTATTTACAGTTCAAGGCAAATAAAAATTAATTACTGATGCATTGATACAAAATTCTAATGCAATTATGTATAAACAAAAAATAATTAACAAGTGTTAAATGGGACAGGTTACTGTTTTGGCAAACCCACAAAAGCTCAATTTTTGTCATTGTCTGGTCAAATCATAAACAAATCTGAATTAGGCAGAAACAATAAGAAAACAGAAAATAAGATATATTTATTAACTTGTAACATTTTCCATGTAGTAATAATACATCCCAACCATTGAGACGTATAAGTGTAAATTTTGCTAATGCTAGTTTGCCTATATAGATTCATGCATCTTCTGATGTCGCCTCAGACTTTTAGGTCACCTTATGTGCGGGTCATACGCTTTTTAATGTTTTTACCTATTCAGTTTTGGGGGTTGGCTTTTACACAAATGAGCTTATACACGAGTATATATGGTAGATGGAGCTTCCATATCTATAAAAATCTACTGCCCAAACTGAAAATCTATATATTTCTCTAAGAGACCACACAAATCAAAAGCTATATCTATTAACATCAAAATAACAGAAGAACATTACAATGCAGGTTTTGAAATATATAGTAATTAGGAATTTGGCCCAGGAAATTAAATGTTCCAACAGAGAAAACATTTTATCCGAGAATAAAATAAGCAATCCTTATTTTACAATTAAGTACATATAAGTTTCACTCATTTATGCTTTCTTTTTTTAAAATGATACTCAAAGAAAATTGGATGAAAATGTGGTCATTCAATATTAACAAAAAGATTGAAAAAATCTCAACAGATCAACCTGCTGTCTTTTTTGTTGTTCCAAAAATCCCCTTAAAAAATATTATTTGCTATATCATGCCAAGGAAATTGGAGATAAGTGCCTTTTCCAAGGATACACCAAAGCAGCCAATCCATGCCGGTCTATACAGGTATCCAACATTGGATTATGAATCTGACTCTATGCAATGTAAGATGGTTGAATATAAGATGGTTGTGGTTTATCAATTTATTTACTTGCGATCAATAAAGATGAGCTTTGCACATTTTTCATCAGTACTATTATAAACCATATAAGCATATTTTACAATGCACTCGACATATGAAATTCCATAAAAGAAAAATAATTTCCAGTGGCTTTCTTTTTTCATGTATTATATTCACTTTTAAATTAACAAAATACTAGTCATTTCAAATAAAGGGTATCATGTTAGTATCTATTTATATTTTGGATATGGTGAATCCACATAAAAACTTGGTATTCAAGTAACTGTCTGAATGGGTAGCAAAACTGCACCCATGATGGTGAATAAATAAAACAACGTAACTGCATGCTACCACTTTTGAAAATCAAACCAAAAACTAATTAATCTTTGACCTAAAGGTATTTAACATGCATTAACTAATTTACCAAACTATACTGCAAAATTTAAATGGAAATCATCTATCCAACAGCATGCAATCACCTTCAAAATTAACATGGCAAGAGCACACATACTATATTTAATATCAGAAACTTACTGAGTGCCTGAATCCCTAAAATTATGAAAACTTGTAAGTGTTAGTGGAAACATCAAAACTTCATCTCGAGTGAATTCCATCTTCACTAGCCAAGGGCCATCAATCAACTTCCTTCCACAGCAATGTTTGGCATAACTAGCTTGCTAAACGGGATTTAAATGAGAGCTGTTTTTTGGATAGAAGAGTCCCTGCACACAGCAAGCAAAATAAATACACAAACAAGAGGGTTCATTACATGACCATGTTGGATGTTCAATATAGCAATTTCCATGATGTCCACAGGCACTGACTTGAAACTGAAAGTTGCTCAAAATGATTAAATTCGAGAAATTTGTTTGATGTGTCATTGTGTATAGTTTGCTATGATTATTCTTAACAATCTACAAATTTAAATCTAGAAAGAGATTGGACTGGATCAGTTTCTTATGGCTACATCCAATCAGACAGTTGAGTTGTAGATACCATTTCAACTAACTAAACAATATCAAAGGGTTAATAGGTAATAAAGTAGGTCAACAACCCTTGGTTAATGAAGATGTTGGAAATATCTGCATGGTTATTTTCAGTATACAAGTCCTTGGCAGTATCTTTCATAGGAACTACAACATTTTAACTCTTTAAAAGGTAACTGAATAAAATTCTAAAACCATGAAAACTTGAGTAGCTCACGCTTGTAAATTCCTATGCTTCTAACGGACGTAGCCTTCTCTGGGAGACCATTTCAGACCTTGCACCATCCAACCTGGACTGTAATCCTTTATTGTGTGTGAATGGTACAAAATACACTCATCCCATTTTTAAGTCTTGTACATAGGTGTAATGCTCTATACTGGCACTAGCAGAGCATAGCTGACTGAAAATTACCAACCGTTGGGTCTCAACAACCTTGATTTTTGGTGATGGTATGAGGTCTTGAATTAAGCTTATTTTGCAGCAAACATTAATGAAGTACTTTGAGTTTTGAGCTGCTCAATACAGATGGATAGACAGGATCAACCCCCTCCACCAAAGATGTCACTGCTGCAAACAGTAGGAACGTAAAAATGTCCTGAAGTGATACTATAACCGAATTAAAGTATATTTGCCTTTTTTGCTCTGGGATAGGAATAAAAAAATACATCTTTTACAGTGTTACAGATGGACAAATAATTTATTATGTTTGATAAATTTTCCACCATCAGTTCAGGAGGCATATTTACACACAAATCAATACACAGTTCAATTCAATAATCCCAAAAACTCTTTTATAAGAACTTAGTTTTTACAATAAAAAATATTTACTCTGTTGTTCACTTTATCAATAATTCTCCATTCTCCCTCTGTCTTTCTCTTTCCCTCCTGTCAAAAATATTTCTTTAAAAATCTGCAAAACAATGCAGTTTATACCTTTTCAGCAATCTTTCTGCCTCCGTCCGGTCAAGATTAGCACCTAGTTTCCTGAACGACTCCTGAATTTCGGCTGCATCAATAATACCTTCATAGAAAGAAGAAACAATGTCATTCTTAATATTTTAATGCCATTGCCTACCTGGAAAATTACAAGTGTAAAAGTTGAAATTTTTTAAACATTTATTTTATTATGTGATGAGAAGTACTGACATCTTAATTTCCCTCAAATGTCATCAATAGTGAATGTTAATTAACCTTTTTAGATTCACAGCGTATAATGGCCAGCAGATTCCTGTGTTTTGGTGGTTCCTAGTGGTTCTAACTAGACTAAATATATTGGCCACCATGTGTGCTGAAAAACTGAGTCAAACACAAACCAACAACAACTTATATTTTCTGTGTACATATGCTCCATCTTTGAACCATAAAATGACAATGTACAAAATAAATCTTATATTACAACGAAATGTAATGCTGTCAAAACTGACGTCACAAATAAGTAAAATATCTTTTAGATCATATTAATAATTAGTTTTCATCAGCTACCAAATTTTGTGTTCAAAGTTTTTACAAACCATCAATTTAAAGACAAAAGAGGAATTGTCTTTCAGGGGCACAACAGGCTATCTAACCTAATCCACACATTTATTAAACACCATCAAAAGTGCCATATTTTTGCAATACCACAAAAATTCATACCTATGAAAATAAACAAATTTATTTTATACTGATTTCACACATGTATTGATCTGACACAAAAGTTATGAAACTTGTTGAATAATAAAATACACCACTCTCTTGATAACTCACGCCTTGGTATCTCGCAACCTGCTTATCACGCGAGGTCACGCATGGATCCCAGTTTTTAAACCAGAAACTACCAAAAAATTAATTCCCATTTGTTGAACTTGAAGAAAATCACTATCAAAATTGGTAATGGAAACTAATATATCGTTCCTTTCATTGTAGAAAACAGTAGATAGGATCTGAAAATTTTAATCAAATGTACATAATCTTAACTTTAAAAAGAAGACATACCGTTTGTTACATTTTCTTTCCAAATGACATTCTTAATACACTGTAATTAATGATACTCAAAGAAATTTTGATAAATGAAAATGTCACTTATGCCTAGTGGAGGCAGTACTTTGATAAACAGATACCAATTAAATATGTTTTTATATCAACTAAAATTTGTGTCCTAGTTCTATCTTTTATTTCCTTTAAAGTGTAATCATCATAAATGCATGTGTCCTNTTGTAATTAAACGTAAAATGTGTCAATCTACCATAACAGCTCTGTCTGCAAGCATTTCTCTGAGAAGTTAAGTGCTGACCGTGTTTTCATATCGGACTAGCAAAAAATATTTGTTGTATTGTTGCACTAGGCCAGCGGTCCAACATGTGGCCCGTGGGCTGATTTTAAATGGCCCACCAGAGTTCAAGCAATTTTGTGTGCACTTATATAAAAAAAGTCAATGACCTACATTAATTTCATGCTGAGACCATCAGCTTCAATAAAAATGTTTCTATGCCCAATGGTGTCAAAAAGGTTGGACAGCACTGCACTAGGCTAAATAAACAACAAGCCTCCTTTTCTATTATCATGTTAATTGCATATTTTGAATCAATAAAGGAGGTGGAATAAACAACATAATTTAAAAGGCATACAAATCCTACATGCTTAAGAACCAGTGGTTCTGATCGTATGTCGGTAACTCATTTCAGGTGATCAATCGAACACTGTTATAAAAGTTATTGTGTATTTTATCTAATTAAACAGCAAAAAATTAACCTACTCAATCATAACTGTGATTAAAGATTGCAAAGCAACCAAGCAAAATGAGTGCTTCATAACATAAAGAGCTTTGTTTCACAGATAATACCCATTGTGGGGAAAATGAGTTTCAAAGAATTTTGAATTCGTACATAGAGATATTCTCAAGGATGATAAGAAGTTTCACTGTTACTTGCAATGAAATTATGGCATCATTATTTTACTAATTGAACAATTAAAAAAATTCAGTTTCGACATAGATGACTGTCTCACAAAATGTTGCTTTTTTTTTAATAAAAAGGGAATCTTGTTATCAACAGTTTGCCTGGTACATGGCTTCGTAGACTCCTTGTTTCGAGAAAATGATTAAACACCAGTCTGGAAAGCTGACTAATCAACAAACACAAAAAGACATAACAAAATACACAAATGTTTTCACATACTGTGTTGGTTGTTGAAACCAGCTGGAAACGTGTTAGCAATCTTTCAGATGTTGGACATTTTGAAAATAAATGTGATTTATACAGAATAACGAACAACTTCATCAGAAAAAGCGCTTATTGACAACTATTTTCAATTTAAATATAAATCTAGGATTCATTCAGTAAACAGCCCAATTCCCTGCCACCCAAACATACAGTTCTCTGCATGTCTTTTGTCTGGTCGATTTTTGGGAGGTCCCTTGGTAACTCATACCCTTGCATATAGTGCAGTCTATGTTTTTGGACACGATGTGTCTTAGTTATCAAGGGAGAGGTGTACATATCTGAAATAATCTGACCACCATCATAATTGGAATTTCCTCCCACATAATAGGCTACACCCATAACTCAATCCCTGGATGCTTTGCATTTCCTGCCTTTGTAAACTCTTTGGGCCTGTCTACAATCCACATGTGCCACTGTTTATGCATATTTGCCCTGAATGGCTTAATTAGATAAATATCCAATGGTTGAAGTACAAATGTGGTCCTGCCAGGGATAACAGCTTGGTATGTTTGATGTTGCTGCAACTTTTTGTTTCAAAGTCTGTATCAAACACATTGCTCTGAAACCCACTTGTTCAAACCAAACTCCCACTCTGCATAATGGCTTTCCATTATTCTAATTATCTTCAAATGCCTGGTACAATCAACAAGAATGGACTTTTTCTTGCACCAGTCATGCACCTATTTCTCCAATATCAAATTCACTTTCTGCAGCTCTATTGTCGTTTTTCTCTGCAAATCTATAACCTTTAACTTAATTATTCATCGTATGCATTATATTTTCTTTTCCTTATGTTGGTGACAGTAATTAAGTTTAGCAATTCACGATACATGATATCGAAGTGACAAATTACACTGTAATTGACAAAAAAACAACTATTCATTCATAAACTTGGGCATTATTTATGTGGAGGTTGAGCTAGGAGTCTGTAAGACACTTTGATGAACAGTCTTTGAAATCTCTTCAAAGGATTGCCACAACTGAGCTGGTTTCAGGGTTGCAGTATGATCAAAGGAACTGAACATGGCAATGAACAAGTATTAAATTCATGGCACTTTTATAGGGTTATCCACTGGGGAAAACAAAGCTTCTACATGCTAAATGATTAAACTGTATTTATCCAATCAACACCTCTATCAAACAACGTGAATTGAGAAAACAACACAAGTCTTCCTTCACAAGCTAAGTTACTGAAGTCAAGATTTTAATGTTTTTTACATCTCCCCTTATAAGATGACTGCAATTCTGATAAATAAATGTTTAAGCAACCAAGGTTGACTTATACATGAGTATATACAGTAGTGCCACTGTCATAACACACAACTGATGCTGCTGTGCAAATAACTGCAACTTCGGTCTTAAAAAATTAATTATCAAACACACCTGCAGAAATATTTTACAAGGGGTTTGTTCATAGATGCTGTTCAGAGATGACCCCCCCCCACAAAAATGCCCTCAAATAAAAATGGCAGAGGCAGAATTCCGCTATGTGAAAATCCTTATGAAATCACTCCATGCAGCTGAATATCTCCACGAGTTTAAGAGTCTGTCATATGCATGGTGAACAACGGGAATATTCCACACGTCAGAAGTTGTGGGTATGAACAAGTCTTTACTAAGTTCATCCCAATACATCTGATCCCAGTGATGGCATTTCTTAACCCCACGTCAGTACATGTGATGACTTTTTTCTCATCCCATTTCTAATGAGGACACAGTGGGGAAAAATGATGATGCACCATCAATCCAAACAGTTTTAGCAACACAAAGAATTTTCTCAAAAACTTTTTTTAAACATATTTTGAAAAAAATTATAAAGTTTAGTATTACAATATCAAAACTGTAAACAAGTGTTTGTAATCCTGCATAATTTTGTCCACATTGGAAATTTACTTAAAATCATGAATCAAATATTCCAATGTCAAAAATATGGATACATCAGTTCTCAATTCAACTTTCTCAGCAATTGCACCCATCTGATGCAAACTTCTACTGTATATTTAGTGTATATGAAGCAAAAGGATTGTGTTTCTGATTTGCCAACTCAGCGCTTTTGTCCCCAGTGGTAAAAAAAAAAAAAATCACATTAAATATATATAATAATTTTAAAACAACAAACAAACAGCCTACCTTAATTTTAAAACTGGTGCAAAAGGAAACACATACTGGAGGTGGGGGGTGTGGCTTTAATTTGTATGGCGCACCAGCAGAATGAGGATATTTAGCACAGGGGGTGGGGTGGCCTAAAGGCAACATAAGAGTAATTGTATTAATGGATTTTACATACCATCTTGATTTACATCAATTCTGCGGAAGTAAAGTCGAAGTTTATCTTCATGTTCTTGAACATACTGGAGAAATTCTTGGAAGTCTATTTTTCCATCCCTATCCTTGTCATGTTTCATAAATTCCTGAAAAGAAATTGGGTTTTAAGCTTCTATTTCATTCTCTTCATATAACAATTTCTCCAATGATTAATACAAATAAAATTTGACAGTGAGTCGATTAAAGACCTCTAAATACGGCAGAAAAGCTTTGAGTTGCATCTGTAAGTAATAATTTACAATCGTATGACCACAGTGACCATATCTGTAAAGCAGTCATCAAAAATTATTTTACTAAGTAGAATCAAAAAATATTTACCTACAAAAACTCACATTCTACACTACAAAGCATATATGCTTGTTCTTCCAGCAATGGTTAATTGAATGTATAGGGAAACAGTGCCAAATCTTGTCCTAGCAAAATTTTTAAACTTCAGAAAAAATATCTATTGACTACTCATTAAAAGTATTTTTTACAGAAGTAAAATAGCTCACAAATATATAAATGGATCGATTTTCACAAAGCGATTCTTACACATAAATGTGTACACAGAGCAGCACTAGAGTACATATATCTACAGGACTTATTCAGGTCTTTATTGAACACTTAATTGGTTGAGATGAAAATCACATGGAAACTTTCTTCAACTTAAACCAAGAACAAAATAATAAAAGAAAAGCTTCCATTACTCTGAAATTTCTGCAAAAACTTCCACTAAAGTCTGCAGAAAATACTACAGCACTGAAAAGATTATGAGTATGTAAGTGTTACTCATAATTATAATAAAATGTGGCATATATAGAACAAAAGAAATGTTAAACTATTATCTTTTGTATGATGTATATTGCTATAATTTCTTCTTATGCAGGCATTGTAGCTACAATAACTTCATTGGCAGAGCACTGGACACCCATCGGTAGGTCAAAAGTTCAAAACCAGGTAAGTGTGGATCAGATGCCCTAGTGTCCTTGAGAAAAGCACTTAGTTCCCATTTCTTTGGCACAATATCGACAAATAATTTTAAAATGTCTCATGGAAGGATTGCCCTTAACTAAAGCAGTCACTATTTAATATAAAGTATTATTATTATTAATATCTCTTCAGCAATTATCTGGTTAAGATAAAATAAAAACACGTCTACTAAACTGGTCTTTAATTTTGGCAAGTATTAAAAAACTAAGGCAATGATTTCACAAATACTCAAAACTAATAGGGCACAGAGTTTTTACTTCGATTCAGTGTATTTGGTGCTTTTAGCCCTAGAACTTCTTATACATGAATTTGCTACACAATAAATTTATTTCATCTTGAAATTAATTCTTATGTAACATTTGCACAATTCTGAATATAACACAAAGATAGATAATGACCAAGATGCACAATACTTCGCGGGGAAAAATACATTTAGTTTACATAAGCTAAAATTATTACTATATTTTTTATGGGCTTTTTCAAACACACACACACCAAATATTTAGTATTCTTGATATACCATGATTTGGTACATAACAGTTATTAGGGGTGAAACTATTAAACACTATTAAATGATACATCAATATTTTGTAATATTGATTCCCATATTGATACAAGAGGTGAAGACTCAACACAAACAATATTTACCATATACAACTTATTTTAATCTAAAATAGTTGTGATTAATTATTAGTTGTTTGCCTTTTTATTCTTTAAATTAAGAAGTTATCTCAGGCAGCAATACCAGGCACATGTACTCAATTCCTGACAGTAAAAATGAAAAACTGACACTCCCCCTTCTACAAACACAAAGTGACTAACTCACATGGTTCAAAATCTGCAAATTCCATGCTAATTGCTTTATCCTGTAATGTTCAGCAAGTGATAACATTTATCAACATAAAAGATAATCCAGATCTGTTCCTCATCTATGACTTAACTTGTTAACCCTGCATGCCACGATGATGTGCGCTACTTCTCAGCTTTGTGCTGCCAACATTATTTCTGATATACCAAAGTGGGTGGTATAACAAAAAAGTAGACAGATGTGGTTCTACAATGATACCTAAAAAGGTATATTTTCTACTTGCATACCAAATACAGCCAGGAAAACCCAATTTTTGAGACCCATTTTTTAGGCCGAAACTCACGGTGTTTCAGAAATGAAGTTTGTGTCTAAATTTTGGACATTTTGTCCTGAGATCTAAAAAGACCAGTTGGAAATGACAGGTGAACCTCTGCAACAAAGTAGGGCAAGTTTGCACATGCACAAGCGAAATAGCCAATCAAAAGCAAAATCCATAATACACCAAGGCATGTGGCTAAATAAAAACCTCTTGGAAGCAGATGTACAGGTATATATTCAGAAGTAACACCAAAAATGCATTTCCTACCCTTACTTCAGACAAAATTAAGACTGCTGGGATAAAGGAGTGAAGTACTTCTAATACAATAAATACTTTACTTACAGTTTCTCAATGGCTTCACATCTGGTTCACTTGAATTATTGCTCGTTCACGTCCAGGGTAAAACAATAACCACCAATCAGAACTAGATAGTTTATTCAATGCACAAAAAACCACAAGTAACTTGATCCAACAACGAAACTTAATGCAAACATGGCGATTCAATTGAAAAATTGACTATTAAGTGATCTGTAAAGTATTTAAATGGTATATTACCGGTAGAAATATACTTGGAATGTCTCTTTATATGCTGATGTATGTAATCAGTGCAATAGCATACAAATGGGGGGGGAGGCCTTCATCGTTGCCCAAGGGGGCGGTGACTTTATTGGACATCCATTCATTAGAACCAATTAGACCATGGGATGTTTTTAAATTTTCATGGCAATCCCCTAAGGAATTTAGGTGCAATAGCAAAAAAGAAATATTAAGACAACAGACGGACAGACGATAAATAAGATACTATCCAATAAACTCTTCTAGTTTATGACCAGTAGAGCTAAAAACTCTCAATAAAATGCATCGACATATATCTCTAGCTGAATACAAATTCAACTTCTATAAAAAGATCTTGTAATTAAGTTTTGAACAAGTCTTTCACATAAAATGTTCTATGAAATCCAGGTCAGGATTTTCTTGTTTTAAACTCTTACTGAGAACCCAGGTCACTGGCATGCAATACCACGACTGTTAAGAAACCCATGTTAATGCTGATCTAAGCACTTTTAGCTTCACGAGTTTTACATCGACTTAAGCAGTTAGCTGGAACTTTTTATAGGCATGCTTATAACATAATCAAAAATGGCAATTAAAAATGTTTATCCAAATCACATCACTTCAGGATCAATATATTTCCCATAATTATCATTAACCCAATAAATGATATACATGTCGATGCAATATTTTACTGAATTGCTGATGTGCACACTAAATACCATCTACTTAAGTTTCATCATGACATTTTTTACTACTTGATTTTAATGAATGGGATAGCCCAGTAGATGAAGCATCCAACTAATATAAGGAGTTTTAAGTTGAAACACCCATTCCAAAGGGCTGTTTTTGACCAATGTACATTGCCTCGGCTCACCTTGATCAGTGTAAACAATGCATTATTGTAGCAAAACTAGCCAATAACAGTTGTTACGTATTAAATACGTACCTGCCACGCTAATACTTTTTCATTAACTTGCTTTAGTCGATTGTTGCTCCTATCCCCATTTTAATAACAATTATTTGTGTGTGTGTTGACATTTTATCACATCGTGCAGTCAAATTTTGGTTGTTCTTGGGTTTAAGTTATTGTTGTTGTTATAGGGTTTAACGCCATTTTTCAGC
>QKMX01366739.1:12225-26096 GCA_003401595.1 Venustaconcha ellipsiformis | reverse complement strand
ACATTATCCTGATACCAGTCTGACCAGTCCTAACACTAACTTCATAATGCTGAGCGATGAGGCAGCTGTTGGAACTATTTTTGTAAGTCGCTGGGGATCAAACCCACGATCTTGCATCTGAGGCGGACACTCTAACCACTAGGTGCATTGCGATCAAATAATCAGTACACAGGTCAAAAGTTTTAACCATTCTTGCCGCTAGTTTGAGAGTAACGCTAATTTAAATTACATAATACTTTTCCATGGCTATTATTGAAATTTCTTTTTTATGCTGAAAAAGCACTTTGTTCATTTGATGTGTATACATCCTCCTTAGAATGAAAGGAGGAAAAGGTAGAATGGAAAGCTTCATGATATCCTCTAAGGAGGATTGATTAAGGAAGTCCTAGGAGTGAGCAACAGCTTAAGCCACATGGGCTTTAAGTTTCATAAAGGAAAGTTTTTGATCAATAAGAGACTGGCATGCTCTTTTAATCATGGTGACTATCCATCATGAAATAGTGGTGGCTGAATGTCTACAGAGCCCTTGGAAGGGAGGAAAAGATGCTTCCTACCTTTTCTTTTTTTTTTTGTGGATGCTTTAAGATAGAAATGGAGTGCCCTCATATTTCAGTACAGTTATGCAAGAGCAATGGTAGGTTATGTCGTCATGCATTCTCCAAAATAATTTAACTCCACATGAGCAGATACACTTCAGAAAAATCATAAATAAAGATGCCTTTATGAATGGTGAATGATACCAGTGGAACAGTCTTGCAAACAGTGCCTTAAGTTATAAGCAGTGTCCTCATGGGACATAAAAGCCTATCTATATCATTCACAGCACAGTTTCAACTGAGACAGGGGATTTCTATTGGTAGTGGAGCTATGGAATGTAATTGATTTTTAGCTAAAAATCCAGGAGTGAAACTGAATCATAATTCCCATTAAAGTGCAGATAGCCAGTGTTACTAGATAAGATAAGTCTATCTGTATCATCTAAAGCACAATTTTGACTGATTTATGTTGGTAGTGAAACTGTGGAAGGTAACTGATTTTTGGCTAAAAATCCCAGTTGACAAAGGAGGGATTACTGAATCATAATTCCCATTAAACTTTAGCCAGCCAGTTTCAGTAGATGAAGCATGAATCTCACTACATTGTCTTGCAGAGGCAAGTAGAAACAGTCTTGAGAGTGAGGTCCTAAAGAAGCCTCAGTTAATGGTTCATGGGTGTGTTAATGATCATAAAACAAGAAAGATTCCACCTAGGCATAAGAGAGCATGAGACCGGTCTCTGCAGCTCAGAATATTTAATAAGATCAGCAAGATGTGAATCCAAACCAAATACCATGCCTTGAGAGAATTTAAGTATTAGAAATGGCATTTCTATGACCTTTGATAGTGGATACAGAGCATTTTTTTGTTCTCGGAGAGAAACTAAAGGAAATTAGCAACAGTGGTTATACATGTTTCCTACTGCATCAATTACAGAAGATTCTCCACCTGGCATCATAGACTTTGGATGTAGATACTCTCCTGGCCTCAATGAAGCAACTGGCTACTTGGTCTGAAAAGTTATGAGCATTGGAGGTTCTGACTTTTTGCAGCACTTGAGGAATCAATCAGAAGGGCAAAGGAGTAAGTGTACAGCCGATCACAATGGGGACTGAATGCATCAACTGCCCAAGTTTCTTGATGCGGGACAGAAGAAAGGTAAAATGGAAGTCTTTTGTTGAGCTTGGTCTCAAATAGATCCACTAGGGGCTTTCCCCACAGCAAGAACAGGGACTCTGTAATAGAGCAGTGTAGAGTCCTTTCTGTGAGGATGGCTGTGCCAGTTCTGGAGAGACTGTCTGCCAAAACATTCTTCTTGCCTGGAATATGCGAAGCTCAGAGTGTTATGTTCTCTGAGGTAGCACAGTGCAAGAGGTTCCAGACTTCACACAAAGAGAAGGGGTATCTGCAGTGAGGAGGAAATATGGGGATGTATAGATAGGTGTTCTAAAGGTTGATGGAGACTGCCCAATCGGAAGGTCATAGTACATTCCAGATTAAGGAGATGATCCCCATCTTGAAAGGTTCTTCCAGAAGAAACTGGATTTGAGGGTGGAGGTTGATTATAATGCGATACTTTACACTTTTCTTGGTGACCAGGAAGATACAGAATAAAAAGTGGGTACTTGATTGTTCAGTACCTTCTTAACTACCTCTTTCTGTAAAAGGAGGTGCATCATCTATGATTTTTGACCAGGCATTGGAAAAGAGGCCTAGGTGAGTACTGACTAGAATGCCTGGGAGAAGGATGTGTGGAGGGAGAGGCTCAAGTATCAAGGGCTGTCCATGACCACCTTTTTTTGGAAAAGAAGTCACAGCTGTGAAAACTGTCTTCATCCTTTCCAGGTTTATCGGGTACGTGTTTTTCAGTTTCTGGGAACCAGATGAACAAGGAGGTCCATTTTGAAGTTTCATATTGGACTGAGGCTGTGACATCTTGAAGAACTTAGGAGAAGACAATTGAGGGTGATTCACATTGATACACTTCCTGCCAGATTGCGATTAGCCAGGACTGGATGTGAAGGATCAATGTTGACAATCCAAACATATTTTGAAATGCCACAGTATTAATGAGGCCTCCAAGCTCTCAGCTTCAAGTTTAGTGTCCCTACTATGATCAAGTAGTATCTTTGAAGAGTCCAAATGGATGTGAAGAAGCTTCTCACAAAGCCATAGAAAGAGAAAGTGCATGTCAGGATGTCTTGGCCACAGCTTTCAGTATGCATTGAAGGGCAGCTGGGTTCAAGGATGCTTTTTTCAGCATACAAAAGGAAGCAGCTGAGAAGAGGTCAGCATGTAAGGCTATTGTGACAAGCAGTTAGACTTTCTGTTCCATAGTTTTGCTGTCTTTAATAGAAGGCATTCCCAGGCTCCATTTGAAATACCCACCTTGGCTTTATGGGCATCAAGTTGGGAGGTTTTGTTGGTCATTTTGTGAAAGTACCTGATAGCTGACAGAAGATACCAAGGGTCACAACATTGTGGTTCGAATGGCCTACCCTCAACATTGTTGATTAATATTTTGGCTGTTTGAAAACATCTGAGAAATTTCCTCAATCATAGAAGATTCAGGAAGGAGGAGAAATTTTGGTTGAGGTTGAGCCCCTGAGATCTTTTTCAGACTGGAAAGGATTTTTTTGGACTGTGTAGCAGGTTTTGGGCACACTGGTTAGGGGGTAAGAGGCAATAGATTTCATTTATTGCCTTGTCAAAAGACCATACTTCCTCTTCCACATCTAACAGAGATGAAGGAGCAAGTGTAAGAGTAGGCATCACTTGTGCTTCCTTCATGTCGAACTCATTTAAGTCTACTAGAATGGAGACATTGTCATGGAGGACTCTGAGCTGGAGAGTGTGTATGTATCATAAGTTCTTAGGAGGGCATAGGAACACTCTAAATTCCATATTGCAACATAGTGAGTAGGGCTGAAGGATGGGCAAGAACATTGGTCAGTCATGGAAGAAGTGATGTCTCTGAGCCTTTGGAATGGTTTCCACCCAGTGATCAGATGATGGTGGGACACAAGCTGCAGTATCGCCCTGTAGGAACCAAAGGTAAAGGTTACCACATAAATATTTGATAAATATTTGGAAGAACACAAACAGATAATTTAACACCATAAGATTTAATTCTTGTAGAGGCCAGATCACAATCGTGGTTAAAAACACTACAACAGGCTGATTTTCTCTGGTGTTCAGCACATGTCTGATCACATCGACATCCTTGAAAAAGATGAGCTGATTCTGCACTTGTTTTGCACCCAACATACCAAGGACAAAGCAAGTTGCATGAGCAATTGCATTATACTGACAATTCTTTCACTCAAAGGAAGGATGTATGCACATCAAATGGACTGCATTTTTTCTTGCACGAAAATTAAAGCTATACATTTGCCATGGGTAAGCTACTTCTACTATTAAAATGCTATACATTTATGGCATTCTGCTTAAAATCAAATGTGCAGCCTGTGTTTAACTCCTTCCTGTCTAATATGCATTGATTTAAGGTGGTCATTGTGCCATAAAATCACTTGGTTTGCATCCCCTCTGCTCTGCTTCACCAAAGTTGTAGATCTTAGATGATTTCCTTTTCTAATATTAATTCAATTGGGTAGGTATTCTCAGAGAAACATAATCTACAACAACATTTACTTTCAGTGCAGCAGAGGAAAGGGATGCAAATCTTTTTCCCCTTGGAAATGGTCTTTAATCTTAAAACACTGAAATAACTCAACAGGCTGACTTGAGACTGATCTTGGGCTGCACAACAGTTTGGAAACATATTGAAGCATTATTGGCTAATCAAGTTGAACTTTGGATGGTGTTCATGAATTTGTCATTTTAACAATATTTGATAATTTTATATTATTTTGATGTTTCCAGGTTGGTTTTAACGCAGCAGTACCAGCAAAGTATGGCTCAAAAACACATTGACATTAACACCTGGCTGGATGCCATTGGAATGAAGGACTATCACCATATCTTTGCCAGCTACTCTGGGGTAGAGGTGAGAACTAGTGCTGAGAGTCAGTTGAAATTTCATGATTGATCATCAGTTACACCAGCTGATAGATGATCAGTTATTAATTGTTTAAATGTGGCTGCTGCATGGCAAATGATCAAAGTAGTACATCAATTTCAGCTAGGGTCAAACTGGTATATCATAAAAAATTTTGTAAAATGACTTAATTATTTAGGATTGTTGTTTGTTATATTTCTTTAAATAAAGAAATGAAAACTGTGTTCATTTGTTTATAACATGAACTGGTTAATAAAAAACACATTACCCAAATTGTTTTCATTAGTTAACACCAAGAACAGATTAATATAAAAAACAAATTATCCAAATTGTTTTCATTCGTTAACACCAAGAACAGATTAATATAAAAAACAAATTATCCAAATTGTGTTCATTTTTTTACACCAAGAACAGATTAATATAAAAAGCAAATTATTCAAATTGTGTTCATTTGTTAACACCAAGAACAGATTTATATAAAAAGCAGATTATCCAAATTGTGTTCATTTGTTATAACATGAACTTAAGAACAGATGAACAAGTAAAATCATTTGTCATGTAAATAATGTAATGACCAGAACCACCTAATCTTGATTATATTTAGATGATGAACTTAATTAACATTAACAGTAGTCTTTTACAACTAGAAATTCTAGAATTTTTAACTTTGAATGAAAGTCTTTAACATGTTTACTACGGTAAAATGTATAGAAACATTCAGAACAAGACTATATGACTTCATATTCTTTTGGAGAAAAACAATCACACCCACATTTTCTGGTTTGCTATCCACCTTTTATTTATAAAATACCTGCTAGACTGAAAATGCTTTTGGAAGAAATGCTAGATGATATCACCTCAATGAACTTATGTAATTTATTTGAATCACATTTTAAACAAATAATGAATATAAAACATGTTGAAACCTCCTCATTTTTGTAATTTTTATGTTTTATTTGGACATTTTTGACAGTGTTTTTATAAAAATGTATGTAAATGGTATGTGATTGACCCTTTAAGCCTATGTTATAATACAAACACTATTTATTTATCTATCATGGTTGTTTTTTTCATAAATAATATGTTAAAACATTCCTAGTAAAAAGATCATAAAATCAGAACAAAAATACTTTCACACATGCCTTTTACTAATGCACAACTTGCATAACACTTTTGTCAGGTTTAGGTTTTCTTTTTTTGACAGACCATCTCTTTTTCTGGAACCCAAAGTGGGCACACACTTTCGATCATTTCTTCTGGAAGTTCAGAAAGTTGGCTTTCAGCTTTGCTTGACATTTTTAAAGTGGGTCGCTTATATCATGACTAAATTATGTTTCAAGAATGGATAAAAAGCATGAATCAGACAAAATATTCTTTGTGTTATCATTAATTTACTATAGTCTTTACTATAATTATTATAAATGTATCATTAAATTGATATATTTTAGGGTTGTTCCAACTCAGTAGTAACAGTTATTTAATAAATTTATAGGTACCATAAAGAAACTCAGTCATGAAAAGTTGTACTTGATTGATCAGTCAAACTAAATGAATGAGTGATGCTCAAGTAAGTAGATTAATCAGGAACAGCACCAGTGAGAGCAGTTCTGTCTGTCCATGGGGAAAAACAGCATGTTGTCAAGAAGCTTTGTAAATTTGCTTCTAAGAAGAGTGGATTATATAATTGAAGTTGTCATCAGATAAAGGTTGATTACATTGACATTATTTATGGTTGTGTTGGGCTGCTGCATGTACTCACTTTCTGCTTGTAGTCACTACAGTTGTTTTTTGATGTAACTAATGTCACTGACATAAGTTGATGCATGTGCACAAATTTTCACTGTTTTTTTCAGTGTACCAAAACCTGATTCATTTTCAGATCATCAGCAGAGTAGACTGCTTTTTATTGAACAATGTATTTCCACACTTTTACATTGTGTTGATATTTATTAAATAACCTTGTTTCAGATGAAAGATAACATTGTACATGATACAGAAGGTGAAATAAGTAAAACTGCTTCTAAATCCAATTAACAAAGGATCAGATTACTGATAAACATCAGCTATTTAAATTAAAATACAATTTTTCCATCACCTGTTGCCTGTCATCTGTCTGTCCATTAGGATAAGTTTGTTATCACTACAACTCCTAACTTGTTGAAGTGTGTAACTTTACACACACATTCATACCCCTGGACTAGTTGGTCCAGAAAAGCATCTGGAAAATCTTCATGCTACTTCTCCAGAATGGAACGTCACATCAACATGTGTTTTCAGTAAAAAAATTTCTTGTCTTGTCTAGTTGGTCCAAAATGGTGCCAGTCTGACATCAAACATGGCCACCATAGTAGGGATTTTGAAACTCTTATCACTACTTCTCCTGAACAAATAACCATATCAAGATAGAATTTTCAATGAAAGACTGCATATGATGTTGAGATGGTCAAATTTGGTTGTTTATGTTTATTGGAAAATAAAATTTCTATGTAGCAAATGGTTTGTATTTTATTTTAATTTCCCTTTCCTTGCAATTTGCAGTCTATGGACTTGCCTATTCACTTTACCTATATTGTGAATTATGACATTTTTGTACATGGTAAGCAAGTCACACACCACTTCTTTGCTTCATTGATCATTTTAGGTTATTGAATTCAGGTTAAATTCCATTTTAGTTTCAGATGGACTTCCCTTCATTTTTCCTTATGATTAGCAATCATAACTTACTGGATTTTTGTTAATCTTTAGTGCCATTAGTAATCTCTTGCTTTTTTAGGTCTGGATGACTTGTTTATTGCATTTTCTGTCCAAAAACCTTAGTGTTGCTCCCTTTTTAACATTTAATCTTAGTGAACCACCCATATGTAAGGTTTCTTTTCAATGAATAAATTATATCAGCATAGATGTAGTCTACTCTTTACATGGTGTATACTAACTTGTGTCAAATCTTTTTTCAGCATCTTATCTCAGGAACAAAGTCTAAGCAAGTTGTGGATAATTGTGGCCACAAGATATCCTCGTATAAACACTGCACTTGTTTATCCTATATGCACTGTAAGATGACATTTTGTAGGCTTTGGTCTGACAAGATGTTAATTCTCACAGCGAGTCAACAAAACTACCAAGCAAGGATAAAGGTATCCTCGTCTTCGTTAGAGTTACTTCTTGGTTCTCTTTCTCCAGATCTCTTGGGTCACTAGGAAAGATTACCCAAGTCTCCTCAGAGACTCCTAGGATTAGTGTACTCTTCCCAAGGGAAGGTATAAATAGGTGGACATTGAGTTGCACCCTCCCAAGAGGGGTGAGCATCACCCTTCCCCTTCTTCCAAGAGATATGTCTGAAATACATACCAGAGTCCAACACATGAAATCACAAGCCAGAAAAGATAGAACTCTAACAATTGGCTCCTCAATATAGAAAAGTATAATACTAAGGAAACTTCTTAAAACAGATGTACAGGCTCTAAGAGGTGCAGAAATCGACATCACAGACAGAATAATGAATACTGAATTAATCAAATACATGTACATATTCCCTCAGGATCAAGCAGACAAGATCCTGTCCTTGTTGGAGGTGCTGGGAGTCAAGACCAATTGTCAGCTTTTGGGTCATTTTTTTTCCCTGGTAACCTTAAACTGTACAGCTGATGTGAATCCAGTAGGCGGGGTTAACTTGTATCTGCTCCATTTTCTACTTTTGGTCGCTTGGAAAAGACAATTTGGGAACCTTGTAAATTTTCGGATTGGGATTTTCACACCATCAAAATTGGTGGACAAATCGAGACCTACTTCTGGCTGGAGTACCATGCACTCACATCCCCACAAACACTACTCTTGCCTCGGGGTCACAGACCTGTAAGATTCAGATTGTGGTGCTCATCTAGAGCCAGTGGGTGTGATTCTTCAGGGTTCATGATCTCAGGAAGAATCTACCCTCACATAAACAGTTTGGAAATGAGGCAATGTTCTTAATTAGGCCTTTATGCTTGTGCCCAGCAAATAAAAGGTCTCTGATGACAACACATCAATGGTAGTATACTTCATGAGACAAGGAGGCACACATGCACTTTTTCTCGGCAAAGAGGTTTAAAACCTCTTGATGGACAGCTTCACAAGGAATATGCCTTCGAGTTACCACATTCTTGGTGGGAAGAACATTTCAGCTGACAGTTTGTGAAGCAAAAGGAAAAAAGTTATTATGGAATGTTCACTCTACCAATTCATAGCAGACCCCTGTCCCAGTTTTGGGAAACTCCTGTGATGGTCTAATTTTTCACCAAAGGAAACAGCTAAATGTCACTATCTCATGTCATTTGTTAAAAGTGCAACAAATCATTCTCATTGACTGATAAAGTTTTGAAATCCTCCATCATGATCATCTTATACATTGTCTGACTCCATTTCCTTGGCTCTACTTTCGTATGTGGGTGCTTATGCACAGACAAAACTTGGGCTATAAGTAATACTTAGATCTTTCAGTCTGCAAAATTCTATTAAAATCTGCAGCTAAACATGTCAACTGTGTGGCAAGATCATAGAGAATTCAAAAAACCACCCTCTTTTACTTGGCACTGAGCAAGTACCAAAAGGGCTGTCACATCGGAAAACTGATTATGCTGTTTTTACTAGCCAAGGGATTTAAGGTCGAATACTTAAAGACCCTGAGTGACCAAGTCATCGCAAGTGTTCACCATTATGGATCACTGCCATCTCATCTCAATATGAGTGGGTTTGAGTCTTGGGCTCAACCGATATGGGTATTTGCAAAAGCTTGCCAGTAGCTTCCCATAGGTTGGTGTTTCTTTCTGGGGTTTTCCCAGGTTTTTCCTCCACCAGTCATACTGGCCACCATGTATAGAAGGAAAATTATAATTTAAATCAAAACTTTGATTGCTTCAAACACAAATAGTAACATAAATACAGTTTATTAGGACATGTACTACAAGAAAAGCAATATACTTGCTTGTAAGCAACCTCGATAAACGACATTTACACTTCACTTAATTTACATGTAATATTTTCAAATAGTTAAAATCCAGATAATTGAAGATAGAAGTATTGTTCAGTGTGAAATGTCATGGAACAAATAAAATGTGTGCATACCAAATACATTTCAAATGGAAATAGTTGCATTAAAACATAAAATTATTTTAATTGGTAGTATTTCTTTGTCTAACAAACACCTTGAGTTTCCAACATTACCTAAGATTTATTAAATTTTTTGTTACATCACATTTAAAAGATGACCCATGCTCTGCACAAATCAAATTTTTTGTAAAAAAACCCCATAAATTTATAAGCAAGTATGCATGTTACTTTTGCCTCCTTTTACCATTGCTCATTAGCCAACCAAAGAAAAGGTTACTTCTCACTTTGCCCAGTTGTCATTGCTCAAAAAGTGGCCTATGCAGATTCCATCCCACAGTAGTCTCCTCTTCTGTGAGGGTAAATCATCCTTGTGTTTCTCTTTTTACTGTTCAGTTTTAGGATCATCAGACCTCCCAATGAAAAATTCAGCTCTGCAGTAGCAACAGGTAGGGTATTACTGATATTAAATTTATTTTCTTCAGGTGATGCGTGTGTGCAAAACTAAAATATTAATGATATAATATTTTCCTGTAGCTATTTTTTGTTAGATTTCCTCCTCTCTGCCTTCACTTGATGTCACAATTTAGACTGCTCCATCAAAATAATGAAGAGGGCTGTCACAAATGCCCGAGATATATAGGGTTCTTTCAAAAAGAAGAAGTCTGATCCATGGTTTTTGAAGATTCTGGTACACCTTAATGGGAGGATAGAAGTCTTTGTCAATTGATAATGTATTTTTTCTCCCAGGAAAATACTAGCTATGTAATAGCAATAGGTAAGTATTAACTCATTAAAATTAGTTTTACCCCATCTCCATAAAAACTACATTTTGAAATGGCAATTGTGTTTAACTTGTCCTAAATAAAAATGGCACTGATCTTACATCCAATATAGCTGTCACAGTGACAAATTTAAAAATCTTATTGCTCAAGAATATGAGATGGTTTCAAAACTCGGCAGTTAAAAAGAAAGAAATGGTTAGAACTTCAGAGCAGCAAACCTGTATCTGATTCAATAGATTTTGAAGAGAGAGTCTTTGTACATTTGTTGCTTAATATCTGTGTGTGGTTGCACAAATGTGTTTCTCAAAGTGTGTGTGTGTGTGTGAGAGAGAGAATGAGCGAGAGAGAGAGAAGTTGATGTAAAGTTTGTCGTAGAAAAAAGTTGTTCCTGTCAGACATGCCTTTTAATATCCAATGTAATCACCATGGCAGCCATCTTGAAAATCTTATCTCTGATGAAGAGATAATGGTCTTATTTACGTTTCTCTCAAAAATTAATTCCTTCATGAACTTGGTATGCCAGTCATGGAACTTTTCAATGCATGAAATAAAAATGGGTGTATCTTGCACATGTGCACACATTTATTTTGAACATTTAAACATCACATGGAGTTTTTGTATATTTTAAAATTGAAGTTAAATTTGCAAACTTTATGTAATCCTGAAAGAATATATAGAATGCATATGAAATCTTATTTGTGCGGGATTTCTTACCACTTTGAAATTTGAATGCGCTAAATCAGAGTAAAGGTCACATTTTAAGCATGTAATCTATCCCTTTAAAAGAATTTATCTTTTTGACTGTGTTGTAGGACCTTCTATATCTGTCAGAGGCAGATATTAGGGACTTGGGCTTGAAGAATGCAGCACATCGTGCTAAAGTGGTATCCAGTTTGCGGGTGCTGAGAGAGAAGTATGAATGCAGTACGCTTCCTTGTAAGTGTCATGTTTCCATCAATAAAGTCATTATTAATGGAGAGAAACAAAGATAGACTGGTAGGCATTCCTTGTATTTTAGGTCTTACAAGAACAGGTAGGACAAAGTTCCATGGTACAATACATTGTAGTTATAGACCTTCAGATAACAGGTAAGATGATGTTCCAAGATACAATACATTGTTGTTCTGGACTATCAAATAACAGGTAAGACAATGTTCCATGGTACAATACATTGTTGTTCTAGACTATCAAAAAACAGGTAAGACAATGTTCCATGGTACAATACATTGTTGTTCTAGACTATCAAAAAGCAGGTAAGACAATGTTCCATTGTACAATACATTGTTGTTGTAGACTTTCAAAAACAAAACAGTAATGTGATGTTCTATGGCACTTGATTCATGCTAGTAGTAATGATGGAGAGACTTTGCAATGATGAAGCCATGTGTTTAGCATGCCAGACTTGTGACCATTTGCCTTGGCTTTTTAGTACCTTTTATATGATGATGTGTCATTTAATACCAGTCACTCTGGTTGCTTCAATGTGATAATGTGCCATTCAGTTCTCTAATTGCTTTCATTTGAAGAGTCTACATGTATATTTGTATCCCAATTGATACTCTGCAAGTCAGTGCTATACTGTAGTGGTCCAGGCCAGAACTGGGTTTCATATCCCAACTTAAGGTAGCAGAAATTCTTAATGGTATCATTAAAAAGGCTGTTATTCAAGTCATGCTAAAAAGACCACTATCCATGATTCTGATTTGCACTTTAAAGGCTTAAGAAGAATTGACAGGAACATGAGATTTTCACAATAAGGCTCTTTTGGTGTGTATTACTCCTGATTGGAAATTGTGCTGAACAGACCTCCAGTATGGCTGGGTTGGTAGGCATCTTGAAAGTCGTGTTATAGCTACTTCTCCTAAACTAATAGAAGATCTAATTGAAATACTAGTATAGAAGATACTTGCAGAAAAATATCATTAACATCTGATGAAGGGCCAATTTTCATTGCATATGAACCTAGTACTTTATGCATGCAACTAACATTGGCCCTGGGATTCATACTTAGTCCATAAGGACTTTGCCTCATGGTCATAACTTGTAAACTGTAAGTATAAATATATTTACTAGGAATAAAATGACAGATGTAAATAAGCAACTGAACTTGGTTAAACATGTCGGATTTAAGGACTGGGACGTGCAGGCCAGATTCATGGACTGGATTACAATGGGAAGGTATGGTATAAATATTTAATATTAGTAAAATTTCATCTCACATTTTGCATAGGGCCATTTCACTAAACCTCATTTTGAAGCAGACTGGTTATTTTAGAGCTTGACAATGTAACACTGACCCAACATTTTATATAATGATGATTGTATTGCTTGAAAAATATTTAAGAGAGAGAGAGAGAGAGAGAGAGAAAGAGAACTGCCAAATAAAATTTTAGATAATATCAACATAAACACAGTGCCATGCAAAATGTATTAATACTTCTATACATTTTTTCATATAGAAAATGCTGATCAACTTATTTTGCAATAAGATAATGCTTTTGCTATATTCAAAGACACAAACTTGCACAGTGACTTGATGAGACTTTGTTGAGCTTTCCTTGAACAACGTAAATTTATCCTACTGTTTAAATACCAAAAATAATCCTCTGTAGTATGGAAAGTTGTATTCTAGATAACAGCCACTTCTGTTTATAAACACAATTGACAAAACAGAAAACATTGAATTTACAATTAAATGTGAACCACATGCTTAGTCCTTAAGCAGTAATGGTCCAGTTATGATGGTCAATTAGCTCAATTCTGACTACGTATGTACTGTAAGGGACTGGCCATTTAATTTATGGGGCCAAATTGTTTTTTCCAGCAGGAGTATTTTGTCTTTTGTCATTCATCACAAGATAAATTTGTTTTAGATAAAACAAGGAATTGCACAGCATCATTTTTTATCTTTCAATTCAGAACAAGACAAGCATTTAATCCCCCACCCCCATATCCTGCATAATCGACATTTTGAAATTATCCTTGTTCTGCCACTGTTAATTGTTAATTGAGTTGAAGGTAGCATATGTCCACTATACTACTAGTAAACATGTAATCAGATTACAGTTGCACTTCACATTCATATACTGCAAATTTTGTGTCATCAGTAATATTCCTGTGTTCTAAGCTTTAAATATCAATACTTTTATTTGTATATTTAATTTGTATTATTTGTTTGCTTTTCATAATGATTTGATGTTAGATACATTTGTAGTTTGTACCTTACCTTGTCTAAATCAAATTCACTGTGTACCTGACTAGGGACATGGATTTTGTAAGCAACATAATACATTGATAATATTTCTCTTTGAGTATAGTTTAATTATTAGAATCATTATCAGTAGAGGTAAACATATTTATCTTAATCTGCATCTAAGACCTTGGAATTCCCCATGGAAAAACATGATGTACCTGATGTTTGCCACGTTCTTTATTATAATGTTAGTACAG
>QKMX01366730.1:4102-15611 GCA_003401595.1 Venustaconcha ellipsiformis | reverse complement strand
ATTCAGACAAGAACATTTTGGATTATATTATTGTGATACACTAAAATACTACTAGCAAATAGACACACACCATGTCATTGGTATATTAGCACATTCAAGACTACATTCACATCACATTTGGAATTTATTTTGAATATCACTGGAATTCAATTGGAACTTCATACATTTGGACTTTTGATAGAATTTTTAAGACAATTTAGGGATTTCGTTCACACTACTGCAAGTTCTTTTCAAATTTTCACTTTGTATTCTAAGGAAATTAATTATTTGTTCAATTTTACAAAACTTGTTGAGGTACACTCTTTTCTGTTACTTAGTTTAAGACCGTTGAGTAGTAACTCTACAGTGGTGCTTCCAGCATTTGGAAACAGTCTAGAAGAGACAAATTTCCAGTACACTCAAACTTTTGAACAATTCTGTCAAGTAGGTGCCAGACTCTGCATGCCAAGTGGTCTGATTACCTTAAATCTTTTAGTGGAATTGCACACTTTGGTAATAGATGCAATGCATCTTTGTATCACTGGTTTAAGATGCAGAGGCCAGTGCCATGGATGCTTTTGCAGTCATTTGGGGGTTTTCTCCACCTGTTCTGATCCTGACTGTAATTCAGAAAATGAGGCCAGAACCAGACTTTCAAAGTAGTTCCATTTGCCCATTCAGATCGGTCAAGTTGTGGATGAAAATATAATGATCCTGGCATTATCTCCAGGGAAATCCTCATTCAATCCAACATGCTTCAATCTGGACAGGTTTTCTCTTTGTGCTTGGCTCGTGTTAGGAGAAGCTTACTTAAAACAAAGTTTGGTTTCAACATTCTTTCAACTGAGAGATTCTCAAAAGCAGGAAAGTCCTCCACTTTGAAGGCTTACAAGGGAAAGTGGCACATTTTCAGGACATGGTGCAGAGACATCATCATCATCCTGTTGAATGAGTCAGACTCTCAACTGTTTTTCTCTGGCTCTTTGAGGAGCAAAGATATGCTCATGTTACAGTCAGGACAGGATACATCTCTCCACAACTTCCAGTGCATTCTGATTTAATGGCAGAGTGAATATAGCTCATGACAAAAGCCCATCAGATTTGCTGGCCAGCTTTGACCCAAGTACATATCTATGGTTTAGACTTGGCTCAACTCAGGACTTCATTGAAAATAATATCATTCAAGACATATTTTCTGATAGCACTAACCTCAGCATGCAGAGTGAATTGCTGCATACCCCTTTAATTGACCCAAATTGTTTTCAGTTCAGATTGGACGGTTCCTTTGTTCTTAAGAAATAATTGGGTTTCACAGCTATTCGTCTTTGGGCAATCATATGGTTGACATCTGCTTTTGCTCCTTCATCAACACTAGGAGAAAAACAGGGATGCAAAACCAGGTCCATACTCTCAGGCATTACTCTAAAAGCACTGGGAAGAGACAGGTATCCTTCTGATGATTTTGTCCTCCAGTTAAGGTGGGAAAGGAGGAGATAACCCTCAAGCCTTGATATTTGTGGTTATGTGGGTCATACATTTGACATATTCTGAATTGTCGCAGGATGAGATACACCCTAAGAGGTTTTCCAGTGAGTAGATCAGATCTATCATAGGGAGTTAAATGTTCATTAGTTTTGGTGATATAATTGAAGCTGTTGGCTGGCATGTACAGTAAACCTTCTGAAGATTTTTTTTTCCAGGATACATTGGCTGTGTCCCAGGTGACCATTAGACCCATTTGAGGTCAGCAGAATAAAATGATAAAACCAAGGCACCCTAAAAGGTCACCTCAGTTAAACAACTACTTGTCTTAAATGCTCTTTTCATTTTTTAATACATTCCCTGATCACTATAATGTTAGGTAGAAGCTCCACTACCTCTCTATCAATCATGTAATGAAATTGTTCGCCTTTCTCATCTATATGCCACCTAACTTAGGATGCCATTTTTGTTTTTATGGATGGCTACTTAAGATAGTGCATAAGAGAAGTGGCTTTATAAGAAAGATTTGACTGCATTTCAGTTTTACCAACAATTCTTTTCTAGCATTTTTTATTTATTTTTATGTTTCTCATCATTTTTAAAACATATGCAAGACTATACCAATCTCACAAAGGCAAGAAATTTAAATAATTATTCGTATATTTTAAGGTGAGAAATCCAGCCAGCAATCTCTGTCTAGATACATTAGGAAAGGATGAAAAGACCATATTTGATGTCGGAATATTTACCTGTCAAGGTGGACAAAGTGCCAATGAGGTAACAGTTAAAAATGCCTTCATTATTGTTAGTCTGTGTGAAATCTTATTCACACTCTTTTTACTGCAAATATTTCTTCATAACGCAACAGCAGATGTGCTGTTAAACAAACACACACACACACACACACACACACACACAGTTTCAAGCTATTTAAACAGTTCTTAATATTTTTATTTCCATCCAAACTTTTCAGAATTTTGTTTGCATACTTAGGTTACTTAAGTATAATGTGATTTCCAAGCAATTTTTCTGGGGTTTTTTGGACACTAATGTGCATATTTTTTAAATGATTTGATATTCATGCAAATTGATCAGTTTTTGTTTGCATACTTACGTGCATATTTAAATTACCTGATTTGATTTCCATGCAAACTTTAACAGGTTTTTGAACTTTCTAGACTTAGACTTGTTCTATGCGATATGGGAAATTGTGTATTAAAGACAAATTTTAGACTTGATATCTGCAATATGGGCATATGTGTATTAGAGACAAAAGTTTTAGACTTGATATCTGTGATATGGGCATATGTGTATTAGAGACAAAAGTTTTAGACTTGATATCTGCAATATGGGCATATGTGTATTAGAGACACAAGTTTTAGACTTGTTATCTGTGATATGGGCAAATGTGTATTAGAGACACAAGTTTTAGACGATATCTGCGATATGGGCATACCTGACCTGAAGATTCCCCTTGGTGACAGTCGACTTCTTCAAAGATTTAAGAACCGTTGGGAAATATACCTCATATTTTCACTCTTGTATTTTAGCTCTACTGTAGTTACACATCAGGCATCAAATTGAACTGAGAATAGCAATAAATAGGCATTGCAGTGATGGCAGCAGGGTTGTTTGACTCAAATCAGATGATTTAAATCACTCCATAAAAATCAGCAATAATGATGAGAAACTAACTGATTTTATCGCTTAAATCACTTGTAAATTGCATTAGAATGTCTTACATGTCTCACAGGCAAAATAAATTCATGTTGGATCAGCTAAACTAATTTTTATTTTGTGTTTGAACATTAAAGTATCAAAACATTAAAAAATATCAGTCTAATTTCTAAAGATAGACATGTATAATGATATGATCATCTGAGCTCATTGTAATTGTGTGTTTGTACATTAAATTACCAAAACATTAAAAATGTAGGTGTAAGTTTTACATAAACAAACATACGATGATAGGATTTGCTCAGCTAGTTGTAATTGTCAGTTGTGTGTTTGAAGCTTGAATTTATTACTGGCTTGTTCTTCCACAAGATATATGTTGGAATACTGTTGCTGATTGTTCCCAATCCTATCTGGAGACTGATTCTCAAAGTGTGTGAGGAGCTTAGGGTTCTGTTAATAATGGAATTGCTGATAAGGTGTAGAACTTTGGCATGAAAAGGAATGGTGAAGAGAATCTTGAATGAATGAAGCCAATTGTAGTGGCTCTAGATTAGGTACACAGTAACAGCTATATGATGAGTGAGGCTGCTAATATTTTGCAAAGGCTTGAAATGGATCTTGAAGTTTTACAACAACTCAGTGATCATCAGATTCAATACTCGTGTCTCACTCCTGTAATTGGGTATGAACCTCATCATTATGTAAATAGATTGTTTTGTGGAATACTGCAGTCAGCATAATCCAACCTGCATTTCAATAGTATTAAACCTGAGAGCCTATGACAAATCCTTTAAGTCTTACCTGTTCAAGGCTGCACTTTCAAAAGGACGTTTCTTCCATTGCTTGGTAGAAATAGTCAAAAGACTTGGGCAATAATATCATGGAGTTGAGCAACCAATTGTTGCAAGCAGGTCAAGGTTAGAAACAGGCTTGGCACTGAGAAAGCTGGAAAACTTTTATTTGTTTACATACTGTTAAACACAAAGCACCCATCCTAAATCTGAAATATCCAATGAAAATGTTGTATTTAGATGGAGTAATTTCAGACATGTTTAAATATAATCATGTGATTGTATTAATGTTGCTTTTTAATTACTTAAAAATATAACATTATAAACTATGCACATATTCTATAAATAAATAAGACCTAAATCTATTCTTGTATTCACTAAATTTAATTACAATTTTAAAACATCTGATTTAAATTTTTATAACAACAATTAAATCATGATTTTTTTTAAATATTAAAGAATTTCATAGTTTTTTGCAACCATGGATAGCAGCATCATTGGCAATATTATCAAAAGTGTTAATATTACAGTGCTATATGTAACATTTTGAGAGGTTCATATCTTTCATTTCATTGGTTTGATTTAACTACAATGTTGGTAAATCAATATATGTCTAAACTTTGAACTCTGATGTTGTACCTGAATTCCTTTCTCAACTGCCTAAGCAGAATTCTTCCACAGGAGGGACCCAAGTGGCCAAGTGGTCTGAGTCACTCATCTATATCAATCACTGCCATATCACCTCTGTCCATGTGGGTTCATCTTAGGCTCAGCCAGCATGGGTATGTGAGAAAACTTGGCAGTTGTTTCCCTTAGATTGATGGTTCTTCCTGTAGTTTTCCTGTGTACTTCCTCCTCCCCTTATTCTGGTCACTATGTATAGCAGGTCTTGTGCTGAAAAATGGTATTAACTCCACAACAACAACAAATGCTTTTACAGGCAAAACAAGTCATTAGGCAGAACAATTTTTTAAAAACATGTATGACTTTAAATATAACATTACAAATTGGACAGATTAGTTTAGCATTTTCTGTGTTGCCAGGTGTTTTCCCTGAGTTTGCAAGATGAGTTAAGACGAGAAGAGGCATGTATGCACACAAGTGGAACAATTGGAGCAACTGTATCTCTGAGACCATGTACTGGGGAAAACATACAGAAATGGAAACATGATAAGGTAGGTGCATAATTCCTACCTGCAAAATTATTTTATTCATAAAATTTAGGCCAATAATTGCAAATAACTAAATTTAATATTTGTGTGGGATAGTTTTCTTCATGTCCTGGTCCATCTGGTAAGATGAGACTAAAGCACAATATTTATGATACATAAAACAAGTCTGTGATATATAAAGTATAGCATGCAAGAAAGGAAACCAAATTCAAGGAAATCTTGAAAAATTTAATTTCCTAACAGTGTCCTGAGTAAAGGAAAAGGAGTAACAACAATTTATTAGAGCTATACTTGAGGGTTTTTTTCTTCAAAATTTTCTAGGAAGATAGATCTTGGGCAGATTGACAAGGGATACTTATGTAAAACAGATGTGAAATGCACACAGTGGCAGACAATAATAGTACCTTTTCCACCTCAGCTATTGATCTGTTTTAAATAAGTATTGTTTGTAATTGGAAGATAACAAGGGTTTCAACAGATAAGATATTTAGAACTTAAGCATTAAGCTAACTTGACTTAGTTTGGGTACCTTAAATTGTGATCACACACAGCACATATCCAACTGACATAAGTAGTAAAAATAACATCTTTCAAGTATTGGATTTCAAAATGGTCATCAATTTACACTCATTAGAAGTGCAAGTATTTACTGATCAGAAGTCCTAAATGTCTATAATTAATTGACCAATAGGCAGAAAACTGTTTCAGTCCTCTTTGTCTTGCCAGCATTAATAGATGACAGGAGTGTGGCACTCATTCTATGCATTGATGTGGAATATGGAAATTCTGTCCAAGGGTCAGAATTTGTGGGCAGGAATGCAGTTTTGGAAAGTTCCTGTCCATAAATTCTGATCTTGAGGGTCGGACTTCCATAATTCTTAACAGCACATGTGATTATTTATAATCTAACACAGCTAGTATTGTCTGCTCACAAGCATAGTGTGCCATCATGTTCTGATGTATGTTTAATAACTACTTTTATTATCATATTTTGGACAGGGCATGTCTTGTTAGACACATCCCATCCATCATGAATTTAATTTCTGAAAAAAAATAACTTTTGCTTGCCAGGAGCTTCCGGTGGGTCGTTAGTTCTTACCACTATTTTCTCCATGTTCTTCCTCCACCAGTTATGCTGGCCAGTCATGTATAGCCTATCATGTGCTGATGAAAGGTGTTTAAGCCACAGCAACTACAACAACAGTTACTTTTGAGATACTACATGAATTGAAACTAGATTTAGTTTGAAGTTTTTTATTTAAAAAATTTTGGTCAGGTTTAATTTTCAACATTTTCTGACAAAATTTGATTGTTGTCCCTGTTTGCCATTGAACTTTGCCCTTGTATTGAACCAGTCTTTATTCACTTATACCATATTAGCAAGTGCATACAAGTCATGTGGGTACTTTTCTAGTTTCCGCTTCCATTTTTAGGAGAAGCAGACAATTATTCATGTGGACAGTGGTCTCTGCCTGGATGTAGCACAAGAGAATAGTGGTGGTCTAGTCCATATTGGCAAGTGCGAGGATAAACACCAACTAAAGTGGACTTTTGAACATTATCTGAACTAGTCAGGAGAAACAAAATCACAGTTTCATCAGAAATGTTATTTATTTTATTGTTTTTATCACACATTGAAACCTGTTGAGTCAGATCATTATTAGTACCAGAACAGTTTTGACTTGACAGGGAGTTGGAGCAGAAGAAAAAAAATATTAAATTTTTAAATGTTTTCACTGATTGTACAAGAAGTCCGAATTTAGTATTTGGATTTGACAGGTCGTAGTATATATTGCCAAAAAAATATTTAGGGGAATAAATACAGAATTTACCAGCATGTTAGTATATAATGTACAACCATGTCCAACATAGAACCAGGCTTGGAGATCATAAAGCTCTTGAGCTTGAGATTTTTGTTCAGCCAGTCATAATGAGCTTGATATTTGTATTCAACCAATAGTAAAGAGCTTTCTTACATCAGTTTTGATTGGCTTATAATGAAACTTTAATTCAGACTTAGTAGTAGAGTAGCAGACTATCTGGATAACTGGACTGACCCAGTTTGTCTGTTATGTATCTGTATAACTTTTGTTCTGATAGGATGAACACACAAACATTTTCATTTTTGTAGTGCTTGTTCGTATATTATATACCAAGCATTAAGTAGGGAAAATTCTAGCAACAGACAACAACATAGTAACAGTGGTTGAGATTAAATTAATTTTCAAGTAAATAAATTGAATCACAATATTCAGAGTTCAGCAATAAAGAACAACAAAAAACCCTTCACAGCAAAAAAGAAAAATAATAATTTTGGACAAAGGTGTGTGTAGTTTTTTTATAAAAAAAAGTAATTGGGTTTCTTGTTTATATTTTTCTCTACTGCACACCTCACCTCACAAATCAAAATGCGTAATCGAGATCACAAATAGCGGGAATCAGACTAAAAAAATGATTCTACATGTATAAGAAGAGTGCCCAAGAAGAGTTTTTTGTATTACTAATTTTTTTTAGGAATTCCTTATAAAAACTAATTTGGCAAAAAGCAATAATAGCCTCCTTCCATTGAGAGAACAAGATGGCTTAGAAGTCTTATAATTTCCAGGCCAGATCTGTCATTACACAATGTATCTGTCATTACACAATGTATCTGTCAGTACCTAGAGAGCATAGAATATGCTGTTTATTCCATCTGGTTTTCATGTGAAATGTGTAGTACATTATCAGCTGGCTTACAATGTGATGTCTGATCTAGTTCTATGTGGTTGTACACAGGTATTTATTGTAAATGAAATTGTGTATAATTGCTGATGTTGAATTATTAATGATATAATACTATCGTCTACCTATATACTTACATATGAGTTCAACTGCAAACTGCACAGAACCAGATTTGCTGTGATATAATGCTCCATCAGAATCCATACAGTTTGTTTGGATTAATCAGTAGAACAAGCAACATAGACCCCAGTCTGCAGGCACATTATGCTAAAACAGATCAGGATTTTTGTATTTGCAGTTTGACTCCGCTTGTAAGTGAGTATATATGGTAGATTTTAATTGCTTCCTATGCAGTTGTGTGACTTTATTCTAGGGGAAATTTTTTTAATTTCTTGGTCACTAGATAAGATATTTATTTTTAATGCCAATATTATTATGGAATGTTTTGTCCAAGGGGGAAAATGAGGTTGTCACCTGTGGAATGAATACAGAGGTCTCATTATAACAGGGTTCCTTTTATCTGGCCTGATATGGTCATGGATTCCATTATTTTATATAATAGTAATGTTATATATATAATATATAATAAATAAAATATACCCCAGTATATGATGACTTCACATATAATAGAGTACCCTTTATAAGGCTGGTATAGTCATGGACTGCTTTATATTATGTAAAGGATACTCACATATAACACAGTATTCTTTTAAGGGGCGATTAAGCAACATTTAAGTTAGAAATCACTATATTTGTTAAAGCTTTATTTACCTTTGAACCAGTTGTAACTTTAGGTGACAAATTGAGTTTCTCTTGAGCAGAATTGTGTAAATTCATTAAAATTATGGGTGTGATATGTACAGTTGCATGTGCAGCGCTGACCTCTTTGAACACTGATTTATGTGTACTCGGCAAACAACAAACTCAAAATTGCCCTTTTGTATTTTCATGTTATCTCATCTAACAGGTATAGGAACCCCCTGAATTTTCTCCCTTTCTTATCTCAAATATGCATTTCTGCACAATATTTTTTATTATTATTCTATTATGAGGGACAGATAATTATATCATGCCTTTTTGACAATGTATGATATTTTGCAATGAAATGTAGCTTTAAGATATAAATGGTGTCGGCCAGATTTAGATTAGTGTCAGCTAGATTTAGATTAGTGTCAGCCTGATTGAGATTATATATTCCAAATAGTCTTTATGAAATCCTGATTTTGTTTGAAATATTTGTTTTGTTTCTTTGGTTCAGAGTATAGTAATCAAATGTGTGACTTGTGTAATTTTATTTCTGTTAACTTTTTATTTGTTTTTTTTGCTCATTTTGATTTTGTACCATTTCAGTTAAAATCTTAGCTCATATTGCAAAAAAACTGTTTGACCAGGTTGGTGCAATTTGGGAAGCATATTGTTTTTGTATGTAGATAAGCTATCCAAATCATGTACTAAAGCAATTCTTATATTTTTAAAAATTTTTTTCATTTTTTTAAAAATTGTCCAACGCAAATGAAATTTGACAAGCATATTTATGTATATGTAGATGATAGGCTTTCAGTTTTTTTTGCATTTTACATAATTTTTACATTTTTCATCTTTTATCTCATTTACTCAAAAAATATTTGACCTATGCAAATTAAAAATTTAGTAGACTTGTTTATAAGGATATGTTAGTCAAGTGGTTAAAATTTTGAGGCACAAATTTTGCAGAGTTAGTTTTTCTTTTAAGACCGTTCATATCAAGTCCTTTTTGAGGGTTGTATTGTGATCTTAACTTTTACAAATTCAATCAGTTCATATTTGAATTTTGTAACATTAGAGTTTGTACTGGAGGGATTCCACTGTTATTGTAAACTTTTGTGGGTCAATATTGTATTGTTATGGTTGTTATATTAATAGTAGTATAATGTATACATGCATTTATTATTTTCATTTGAAAATAGTCAGTAACTTGGCTTTTCAAAGGACTGTGATGAAGTTTAATTTTATAAAAGCTAAATTTTGTATTTCATAGATTCTGTCTCAGTTGCTGCTGTATCACCTGGCACTAAAAGAAATAATGATTTCTATAAAAATAGTTACTAAATTTGAGTCAACTCAAAAAATCAAAGCAAAGAAATGAGTAAAAAGAGAATAATTCATTTCCTAGTGTTTAAGACTGTTTTGCGTTGAACGTCTAGTCTATATATTGGTAATAGAAAATTTCTGCATGCGCAAAACTAAAATGTAGCTCAATCATATCTGTGATACAAAAACTAGACCAAAAAGACTCTTATGGAAATGTTGGCATGTAAAAGTAAACTTTTGTAATAAAACTTTTGGCCTGTAGACTTTATTTCATTTTAGTACTTTACCAGCATTGTGTCACCTTTATTAACAACCAAGTCCATAATGATATAATATTTACATACTCCACAATTATTTAGAGTCCACTATTGAATGGTTGAGAAAGTTTAGAAAAGGGACAAGATACATTGAATATTGTAAATATTAAAACAATAATAAAAAGTGAAGCTTGCATTCAACAAACCATTACTTTTGACTAAATTTTCAGGAAATCCATTGTCAGATAAGCAGAAACAATTTTGATATAATTTAAATTTGAGTGGACATTTTTTTGTAGCTAATTAGAATTCATGATTACTGAGTCTACAAAATTAAGTATGTGTTATGGATTATTTCCTCTACATTTGTGTCTTTCTATACCTTTGAGAAGATTGGTAATGATGTGTAGCTAATCCACAACTTTTCCATGTTAGCTAACAGATAACCAACTTTAGATCATAGGCCACTTTACCAACATGAATTCAGACTTATATGTAACAATGACTCAGTTGTTTTCATATGTAGTCAACCATGGAATTGAAGACAAAGAAAATGTCTGATTATCTGGGACAGGTATTTCTTTGTTTAAGTGGAGTAAAAGGTGCATAGAAAAAATGATTAAGTTTTTGGCAGCAAAGAATACCAACATTAAGTACTCATTTGGAAAGAATTTAATGCAAGTTTTTTTTTAGGCAAAAGATCATTGTACCAGACAAGGTAGTAAATCAAATATTGGGGAAGGAATTTAAGAGATTTCCTTAATTTTTAAACAGACTTTTATTACTATTGGAGATAGGTAATGTATTTTTATCACTGTTGGAGACATATAATCCATTTTTTATTAATGTTGGAGACATGTAATATGTTTTTATTACTGTCGGAGACCTATAATGCATTTCTATTACTGTTGGGGACATGTAATACATTTTATTACAAAAAAGATGCAACTACATCAGACAGCAACAAAACTTTACTCCAGACAGGCAGTGTTATTTTCATTGTATTATGGTGAAAAAATTGCCCATTTTATAATTTAAAGAAAATATTTGATAATATATTTATTTTCTTATAACCTGTTTAACATAGAATTAAATAAAATAGTTGAGTTCAGTAGTTACAGCCATTTTGATGACTTAATTGTTTGATGGAATTTAAAAGGTTATGATTTTTGGGCTTTTCTTTAATGGAAACTATGCTTGCAGTGATTCACTTTCCTGGTCTTGGACTCTCAGTTTTCAACTTCAGTCTACAATTTAGTAAATGTTCGATTCTTAATTGGGAGAAGTATGGATCTGGACTTTCAGAATCCCATAGGGATCTCTAAGAATACTGTATATCATAAAAACTAATTGCAGTTAT
>QKMX01366711.1:13707-27769 GCA_003401595.1 Venustaconcha ellipsiformis | reverse complement strand
AGCAGTTAATATCTTCATTTAAAAATAGCATAGTCTGGACCTAAGCAGACTCATTTTGTTTTCAGTCCCTGGCGCATCCTCAGCAGGCAAGTCAGGATTATTAAGTCATCATGTTTCTTCAGCGAACAGATTGATTTTTAAAGCCTGATACATTCAGGATTTTTGTTAACTTGACACTTTTACAGTGGTTTGTACATCTCATTTCAGCAAACCTGAACTAGCTCGGTTGCGACTCCAGGCTGGCTGTTGTATGTTGAAGTTGGCAGAGGAATTGGTTTTTGCTGATCTCATTTCCAGAGAACAGTTTCAGGCTCTTGCACTACTTATAAATGTAAGTGTTGTGTGTTCATGATGCACAATGTATAGCTGCCATAAGGTGGGGCATATTATGTTCTGATATGTCACTATCTTTCAGTCTGTTAACAATTTTGTTTTCACAGTAATTTGAATTGTCTACTATCTACAGTTACAGTTGTGGATGATGTGTGCTTGGATAGTGAAAAATCTTATCAGTTTGGAACTTGAAAGGTCAGGTCACTGTGAATGAAAGAAGAAAAGTTGCATCAGCAATGTGACTGCTTCTACAGCATATACAGTTATCAAGTTTTGTGGAAGGCTTGCACTGGGGTGAGGAAGAAACTTGCAGATTCTAGGGTCTATAAATCAGAGGTCACAGGAATGGAAAGCCTGATAAAAAAAGAATGGTATTTGCATAGTTTAGTTTATTTCACAACAGGATACCTAGACCAAAGGTCCTTGTCATTGAGACCTGTTGGGCTGTAATCTCCAGAGTTAACTATAGTCCTGCATAGAAGACTATTAAATGCTTCAGGGTTCACATGGTCATTAATGGTCATTGAAAGTTGTTGAAAAATTAACACCTCATGTAAGGCTTTGAAAATCATTGATGCTTCACTTGATCATTGAAAGTCCATGAATTTGAGAGATTTTTCTGTAAAATTAAAATGTGATGGGAAATTTGCTGTAGAGTAATTTATTTTTGTTGTGTAAGGAATGGAAGTACAGTTTGATTTTCCATCCTCAGCTAGCTATTCTGCCATTATCAGAATCCACAGGAAGTAATCAGACATTGTAAATAGGATCCCGTTCATGTGACGTAAATTATGCATGTGCACTCTTTCATTTCATTGCATACTGCCAAGCAAGGATGGTTGATTTGCAGCAGTCTTTTTACCAAATGATTATCACAAAATGCATTGAAATTGAATCTTCAGCAATAGTAGTCTGCAAGACAAAGACTTCATTAAGAGACTGAGAAAAGATGCAACTTTGAAACACAGGGTGCTTTGCGTTGTTTGGAAGATAACCATAGCTATTTCAGGAATTAACATTTCTGCCCAAAGTAGCTATGTAAAAGTAAGGAAACTTGAAGCTAATGATAACAAACAATCTTGCTGTTATGATGTCAGCATTCTTAGAGTTAGTGTAAAGAAAGTCATTTCATTGTCATCACTGTCACCTGCATTATAAAAGGTCAGTTTCATCTTCAACAAGTTACACAAATTCAATGACTGACAATGAGGGTGTGATTTTGTTGGCAAATCTGCAGTGCATTGAAGGCTGAAATATTGTGGATGCCAATAGCAGACAAAATGGCAGATGAAGCAGAAGTAAAAGGGCAATCACACTAATGTCTTGGTCCACTGACAAAATGGAAAAGAGAAAGAACAAATGAAGACACTAGAGTTACACAACAGCTAAAGAATATTTAATATTCAGGTTCAGTTATGATGATTTGATTATCATTTTTTTGTTGCATTTATTTCTACCTTTATTTTGTTTTTGCTGTTTGTAACTAGATTAGTAATATAAAATACTTGATACTGAGAGTAGTCCTTGAAAACTGGTGATGAAAAGTCATTGAATTTCAGTTCCCCTGATCTGTATGAACCATCTGTTGAGTGGGTGCAATATTTGATGTTTATCAAAGGTTCCATTGCAACTGTATATGCTGGTTTTATACAAATACATTTTGCCTCTGTACCTGATAAAGATGAGACTGTCAGGTCGTTTCTAGTACAAACTATAAAACATGTTTTATGTCTTTAAAGTTAACTTTTTCAACATTAAGGTCTGTAAGAAGTCAACTTATTCGTTTCATACAGTTGTAGTTTGTTACACCTGCTGAGATTGATCTGTGTTTGTCAGCAACTACACAGCACCATAAAGAGAGATGGTTTATCTCTGATGGATTGCACAGGATTGATATTTAAATCAGGATGAAATAATAAGAATTAAAGCTTTCATTTTTGATTCATTGATGATATCCAAACAGTCACTTTCTGTTCATTCCATTTCTGTTGAAAAATCTGTAATCATGGCACAGCAATTAATAAGTTCTCTTTCTTTTTCAAAAAGTCCTAATGATAAATCGGTTGCCATTTCCAGTACAAGTGCTGCAGATGAAGACAAACGTAATTTTAAACAATTACTTATCAAAGGCTTTTTCACCTTCTATTGCACTTATTTCAAATCCAAGTACGGAGAATTTTTTTATAGAAAGCTTGTTTGAAGATATTAAGAATCAAGGATTTTCCTAGTTCTTCAGGCAATTACACATTTCAGTTCTCTGCTTTTTGTCAGCACTAAATTAGTTGCACTGAGACTTGAAAACCATCACTGATATTCTGAATTGTTAAATAAATACTTCAATATCAACATTTTTTTTTTTTCTTTTAGAGTTGAATTTAATTTTGTTTGGTATACCACTGGTGCTTTTATTTATGCTTGTTCAAACTAAATTAATAACCACGTTTGTTTGCTGGGTGACTGGCTTGTTTTGGATTTTGCTGGTTTCTGTTTATAGTTGACTGTAAGTGATGCGATCTAGCTATGATGAATTTGAAAACCTTCACTTACACCAAGCCACTAAAACTAGACGTTGTATGTGGTATATGGAAACTCAGTTTACTTTATAAGTGAACTCTGAGACAACATTGTTAATTATGTGTGGGTAAAGTTGGTGACTGACAGTAACAATATTGGAATGGGATTACGCAGCATCATGAATTTTATCTTTTATGTAACTCTAAATTTTCAGGTCTTTGTCAGTAGATGTATGTAAAAGTACCTAATTCAGTTTAAATACTGTAAAATGAATTAGGTATTTTTATCAACAGTTAATGATGCAGACCTGATAATTTACTGAGGATAAAATTTGGAATTCTTTCGGGAATTATCTATAATGTCATGGTGTTGACTTGTAAAGGTTGGAAACTCATTCATTTTCTTACTCTAAAGTATTTTTTACATAATTTTCTTTACTCAATGCAAGTGATAAACCATGCATTGATGAGATTGGTTGTTTATCATTTGTACTTTAAAATCTGCTCTAGTACTGACATTTCATAATTGTTCATGGTAGTTGTGTTGTATTGGTTTTGGATTAGGTCTATTTGACCTGCATTGGTATAGCAGGTTTGGTCCCTAGCTTGAAAAGCATGAAAATTATCACTAACACAGTTTATGATACAATTCAAAGAAAGCATTACAACAACACATTTAAGGTCAACAATAGGTTTATTATTATATTGCTGGATTAATCATTCACTTTATGGTAATACTTTTAGTTATTTCGAAAAGGTTGTCACAGATATCACATCTGCTATTGCTAATGTGATTACTAAATTTATTACATACTTTGTGGCAAGTAGAGATTGCTGTGTGTGATTCATTGTGTGTTAGAATATGTCATTTTATTTTGTAATATACAAATTTATGAGTCAAGCGAAGATTTTAGTGATACATTACAGTTGTTGTAACATAGGAAACAAAATACAGATAAGAGAAAAAATGACAGAAATTCTCTGTTTCAGGATGGTTGTTACCATGTGAGATTAAAGTTTGCCTTGAAGCTACACAAGGGCCTGATGTGCATGAAGCTTCCCCTCGACTTCATGGCAATCTTTGCACTAGCAGCCAATGATCCCATGAGGGAGCGACGTAATCAAATCAAACAGTTTCTCCAACAGAACATCAACAAGAGACGAGAGTATCTCAAACAGAATCCCTCCATTGGAAGTATGTTACAATTCAAATGGCTGTTATTATAAGCCAACTTTTTAGCTCTACTGATCTTAGACCAGGAAAGCTTATTGGATGGTTTGCTGTCTGTTGTCCATCCATCTTTTAGAACAAATTTGTTATTGTTACTTCTCCTAAATTGGAGAATTGCCATGATCTAGTTCCTAAATCAAAATGGTGCTGCTTGAACATCTAGTATTTTGATAATGTTATCGCAACCCTCCTGAATAGATGGCTGTATCAATATGAGAATTTTGCTAAAAGAATTCACAATAAGCCTGTTTTGTTCTAAATGAAAATCCAGAAAGCTGCCAGAGTGGCCAGCCTGAAAATCTTACCACTACTTTTGAATGGATGGCCATACCCACAAGAGGTATTTGCTGAAACACTTCTTATGATGTCTAGTTGGTTGTAAATGTAAATAGTGCCGATCTGTCAACATCTTGAAAATCTTGTTATGGTTACTCTTAAGTGGAACTGTTTGTGCCAGTCTGACATCCATTATGGCCAACACAGCAGCTGATTAAATATTCTTCAAATCTTTGAAAAGTAACAGTAATTGTTTCACACTTAGCAGTTAAAAGGAACAAATTGTTTTGTCTTGAATTTTTGGAAATTCTTGTTTGATTTTATTGTGTCAGTCCACTTAAGGGACTCTCGTTTTCTTTGAAAGCTACATTTCTTTGCTTGATGGTGTTTACTCATTTAAAGGTATTTAATTCCATGCATTGGTCATTGATGACAAAAATGCTTCAAAATATATACTTAGAAAACAGTTGGGACTATTACATTGCTAGAATATTACACTCCAAGGAACTCTTTGGAAAGAAATTGCACAGAAATGACAGTACTTAAATTAATACATGATGATGTTGGCTGTCTCCTACTTCATATGTTCAACAACTAAGACTTATTTACCAGTGAAAATATTTTAAGATTTATTTCTTCTCATAGTAGGTTTGATGAAATATTAATTCTGTCAGTTAATTGATAGTATTACAAAAGACATAAACTGTTACCTTTTTCAATTATCCTAATCTAATTTGACTGATTAAAAACTTAGTATGAAAATGTGTTGAAAATATTATCTTGCTCAGATCCTTAATATTTAGGTCTTTCATTATCATTGTATTGAATTGAAACCATATTAGCAGTTTGTTAAAACTGAAAAACCTTTGATACTTTTTTGCATAACAGCAATAAAATATGTGTGGGATCATATTAGATCTACTGTATCATGTTTAGAGTTTTATTGGGTACTGGTATTCAGTTAGAGGTGCAGACAAGTTGGCTCAAAACATTTAGTGTCTTATCTGTATTTACTTTAGTTTTAAAAATGTACCTCAAATTTCTCATGTTCTCCATGTGCTGTAGTACAGTCACAAGCATGTTATTCCTTTCAGAGGTTTATGGACTACTGCTAGTAAATATAAACAAATTTATTTCATATCTGATCCTGTAAAAGTAAGAAGTACAAGAAAAAACTTTCTCCTATTCATATAGGAACCTATTTTTGAGGTTGCCATCTGTGGCATACAATAATTTTTCAGAATGAGACTTAGACAAATTTTAATATATTTATTTTGAATTTTATGAGTATTTCTTTTGTTTTATATTTTGGCACGAAGGTTTAATAAAATAGCTGTTTTAAGTGACCATTTTAAACATTCTAATCATTTAACTTTTTCACACGCTTTGCAGTATTTTGTAACTAATTTTTTGCCCAATTCTTGTGGGTTCGAGAAATCACACTAAAGTTGGAATCCAGTATAAAAACTTTTTCTCTTTTTTTAATATTTCTGTAGAGTTCTGTTGATAGTGTTCGGTATTCACCAGTGACCAATGCAAATAATTTCCAGTTGTATGACTTGCATATAACTAAATGAGTGGGTACCACATTCAGTTCGATGATTAGAAGTTAGAAATGCACAGTTATAATGGGTTGGGGTTTTTTTTGCCATTTCCTTAAATAACAATATTTTGGGTTAGATTTATACATTTTAGCATAATAACCTTTACATGTTTTTAATTTACATATGTTCTTGTTTTCATTTCAGACAAGATCTTTTTGTACTTGCCAGACTATGTTATGCCATACACTATTCATCTTCTGGCCCATGACCCAGACCTTAAGACATACGATCATGTGGAAGCCCTAGGAAATATCAAGGAGTAAGCATTGTTAGCTCATAGACCAGAAGAGCTTATGGGATGGTCTTTTGTCCCACATCTCTCATTTGTTAGCACAAGCTTTTTATTGCTACACATTAATCCCATGGTCTAGTTCCACCTGAAAATGGAAACACTAAGATATCCAATATAGCTGTCATGTTGAAAATCTGTTATCACTACTTAATGGGTGGTCATATCAAATTGAGGTTTTTGACATAGCGACTTCTTATGATTCCTAATTCATATTAACTGAAGGTTGTGCCAATTAGACCTCCAGTATGACTGCCACTATGGCCATCTTGAAAATCTAGTTATTGCTACTTCATTTAGATGGCTGGTCTTATCAACCTTGAGCTTTCACCAAAAGACTTATTACAATGTCGGATATGTCCTAAATTGAAATAGTGTCAGTCTGATATTCATTATGGCCAGTCATCGCAAAAATCTTGTTATTATTGATCATCCCAAAGAGAAAGTCATATCAACATGGGTTTTCACAAAAATGCTTATGATGTGTAGAGGTCCTAAATGAAAATGGTGTTGATCATATATCCAATATGGTTTCCAGCTTAAACATCTTTTTACAGCTACACCTCATCAACAAATTGTCATATTAACGTGGAGTTTTTGATACTTATTATTATGTCTAGTTCATCATCATAAGAAAAGGTACGCTGCCAATTTTCTGGCACTTGTAGTTCCAAAGCCTTGCCAGATTAACAGTTTTGCCAGACCAACCAAAGTCATGTAATAATAATTTAACAATACCAGCATAAATGAAACAGGTTTATTAATTACAGTTCTTGCTAGGAATGTTGCTGTACTACCAACTACCACTCTCAAAGTGACAGGTGTTAGAAATTTCCTAGAACTGTTGAGTTAATCACAAAGGTCTGCAAGTTGAGGACTGTTAGGATTATTATCTCTTACATAGTTGCTTGCTTCACCATGGATTTTTTATGCTGCAGGTGGAACATCCGGGGTACTTAAATATTTTGTTCCTCTACTTCTTATATCATAAACAGTTGATGAACTAATACTATATGTGTCACACAGCTTTAGCATGGAAACACCACAGTTCTACTTTATCTTGTATCATTATTGACTGGTGTTTACGTTTGACACCACCACTAACACTTGCATCTTTCATAGAAGCCATAGCTAGGGTTAAATGTAAGTAAAATGAGCAAAGAATTGCACAAAATACAAATACCACCACCAACAATTGCAGTGTAAACAATCCAAGTAAGTACATGCCCAGTAAACTAATTTGCTGGTGTCAGGAATTTCATGTGCCCTCTCGTAATTTTGTCCAGACTAATAGAGGTGTCAGACCATCTTTTGTTGAAAAATCGGAGGTGTAATTGTTGTCTGAATTCCAGTATGGCTGCCATAGTGGCTATATTGAAAATCTTACTATTGCTACTTCTCTGACATGGATATTCATATCACTAAAATACTTCTTATGATGTATAACTAACCTAAATAAAATAGTGTCAACCTGACATTCAATATGGCTGCCACAGCAGCCATCTTACATTCTAGTTGTCACAGCTTCACCTGAATGCAAAGTCAAATGACATGGAGTTTCACCAGAAGACTTCTTATGATGTACAGTTGAATATCTTGCTATTGCCAATTACGAATGGATTGTACTTTCAGTACAAGGTTTTCATTGAATTACTTGTTATATGTGATCTTAAATGGAAATATTGTCAATATGATGTCCAATATGGCCACCACATTAGTCATCTTGAAAATCTTGTTATTGCTACTCTTCCTGGACAGAAAGTCATAATGACATGGTGTTTTGACCAAATTACTGCTTTCATGTCTAGTTGGTCATGAATGAAAATTGTACCATTGTGATCTCAAATATGTGTACCACAATGGCCATCTTGAAAATCTTGTTACCAATAGTTACCCTGAATAAATGCTCAGCATGATGTTTTCACTAAAAAGATTTCTTATAATGTTTTGTTGATTCAAAATTAGAGTGGTGGTTGATCTGGCATCCAGTATCTGGCCATCCTGAAAATCATATTTTCACTACTGCTTTTCAATAAAGTCATTTCAAAATAGGGGTTTGATCAGAAGAGTTTTTATAGTGTCAGTTATGTTTTTAATGAAAATGACTAACCATCCGTATTGCCAAACCTCCTCACAAATGGATGGCTATATCAACATGGGATATCACCAGTAGCATTCTTATGATATCTAGTTTGTCCAAAATTAAAATGGTGCCAGTTCAGTTTTGGCTGCTATGATGACTGTTTTAGAAATATTGTCACTAATCTCTCTAAATGAATGATCATTTTGACATGGGGTTTTCCTCAAATGACATCTACTTTGTCCTAAATGAAAATGGTGCCAAGCTGACATCAGTATGTGCACCAAAGCAGCTGACTTGAAAATTTTATTATTGCTTAAGAAATCAGCAGGTAAAAGGAAGAAATGCTCTTGAATTCCTAGAACTTCTTTATGCCAATAGAGCATTTGTCCTTTTCACAGACTCTTATAAAATTTGCTCCAACTTGATATCCTATTATCTCTTTTCTGCCAACATGAAACAAAAAACTGCAGATAGGGTGCTGCATTGTTCCATTGCCACTTTTATCCCAACCTGGACATTGGCAGAGATGCTGCCAAGGCATGAATCATGCAAAATTTGTACAAATTCGCACACTTGGAGACCAGTGATATGCCAGAACTCTTTGCAAATTTATTCAAAGTTGCACATATAAAAAAGTACTCTGCACTGTATATAACTTTTTTTTCAGCCTTACACCCTTAAAGTGTTTGTTTTGACATGACTCTTTTACATTAAAATATACATTTGACTGGTTAAGGCAGTTTTGAATTTGGGTAGCCACCCGTAGATGTCATTAAGGCCTTTAAGGCCCCACTGATAGAACTTATTTAATGTTAAATTTAGATTGTTACAACAATACAACCTCGAAAATAAACAGTCATTTATTTTTCATAAGTTTTATGTACACAAATTATACTGGTAAGATTATTCCAAGAAAAATTTATTTCAGCTTGTATGCAATTGTACACTGACATTTGTATGTATGACATGTTAGTATGAAAAAAAAAACCAGTAACAGTCAACATACATAAAATAGCTGGTGAATCATAAAAATGTGTTCAGTGACAAGTAAATTAGTCCATTGTTTACTTTATTTTTGTGGATGGAGCAAAACTGTCGACAGTCATGTTTTTATTAATCTTGAGATTTTTTTCTCCACACATTTTTAAATGACATGCAGAATATTAAAAAAATCAAAATTTTCAGTTCAAGCAGTACTCACTTATTCAACATACAGGTATATTTATAAATTATTGGATAAAAAAACATTTCTTTTTATGATTTATTTGCACTGAATGAGCAACCTGTGGTTCTAAATTAATATTGTGAATAATTCCATAAATTTTTTGGTTGCATCTCTTTGTTCAAATACATACAAAAGTGCCTCCTTTTTTTTCTTCACATTTTTTTAAACATTAAAACTGTACATTGCAAATATTGCATGCAAACAAGAGTTATGACTGTAATGCATCATCATAGAAGCCAGAAAAAGATATGGGCTGATATTGTTGCTTATAATTAATCATTCATATATGTACTATAAAATCTAGAAGGGAAGATAATTCTATTTGTTCTCACACAGTTTATATGGCTATGTTCATGCCTGCTTAATAAAGAATTGTAGTGTACGGAATGGATGACTGCCATCTCTTTGGCCAACACTGCACCTGTTTATTTCCTTGATGCTATTCAAATTTTTAAAATCGTTAAAGGGGATACAAACAAGTTGAAAGGCATGCAAATACTATAGGTTCTTTGCTTTTGGCTAAGGCAGAGAGGTTTTTTTGTAGATATAATAAAGTTTATGTCATTATGTGTGGATGTACTACTTGGTCTTATTGCCTCTTCCCCCCATACACATATATGCAAACTTAAACCCCTTACCCTCCATGTGTACATAGTAAATGGACAGACCCTAATATAAACAAAATATCCAAAACAATGTAAGATTCCCTGTGAAACTAACACATCACCTGCCAATGGCTTGAGCACATTCATTATGTTATTCAATAATAATGGCATGTAAAGAAGCTGTTATGCTATGTTTATATCGGAAATTATGAAAATACCAAAACATTGGTGTACTGTCTAAAAGTTTAGAACCTGACATGCACATAGAATCTAGGCAACAGTGTTTAATTAAGCAAGCCACTATGGTATTGTTGTGCTTAAATTTTTGTAGAGAAATTGAGGTGGCAGGATACTAAGCACAACTTAGGTATGGTTAGTGTCATTTCTGTGTAGAAATAACTGCAAGATTGAGTGAATAATGATCTGTTACTCACCAGCTCATTGCCTTAAAGAAAAGTTTCTTAATTTTTTTATTAAATTTTAACATCCTTTCCATATACTGCCAATTATTACAACAGTTCCAAGATTTCTTTTAAACTGTCACAGTAATTAAACATAAGTAATGCAGCTGATTCCATGAAACTAGTTAATATAAAGTGTCACTTAAGACAGTTCAAACAAACATACAGTGGTACTGTCAATGTTATTATGCTCTGCACTGCTTCCTTTCCAACTTGTAAGCATCATCAATTAGATTTTTCTCCTACTAACCATTAAAAATTCAAATTTTATGAAGCTGTATTGCAAGACATCAAAATTATCAACTGAAACTGGACTTGGAATGATTACATGCTGGAGTTGAAATCACCAATTGAGACTCCATTAATTACACACATACAATCGTTTATGTTGGGGGGGGGGATATTTTTATAAAAAAAAAAGAAAATTGGTCAACACCCCCCCCCCATCAACCAATTAACTCAAGTAAAATAATGTGANTTGGGGGGGGGGTATTTTTATTAAAAAAAAGAAAATTGGTCAACACCCCCCCCATCAACCAATTAACTCAAGTAAAATAATGTGAAATCTTCCTCATTGCCATTTCTATCTGTGTCAGTAATCCTGTGTTAGTTGGATCTTGTGTTAATTGGAAGAAATGTGTTGTTTTTGACCAACAGAAACATATCTATGGCGGTCATGTTTGCAATAAATGAACAGAATTTCATCTGTCTTTTACCACTGTTTGATAAGTTTGTTGAAAAAGTTACAGAACTTACCTCTAAGGCAGTTACATTATTTCTCTAGACAGCACTTTTTCAACCAAATATCGATATCTTCCAGGTACGAAAACGTGCTAACCGCCATTACTGTCACTATCCCACTCTTTTTGCAGTGCGTATTGTATCTGATCCAAATGACACAAACCACATCCCATGAGATTAAAATTAATGTGACTGCAGAATTAATGCTTTAATTTTGTAAGGAGATTTATTCAGAAACCTGCTTGTTTTTACCTTATGGTTAAAAAAATGAAGCAGATTTTCGCTTTGTTTTTGATTAGTAAAAGTACATGTACTAGACTTTTCCTGACCTATTTATAGCTGACCAATGAGAATGTTTTATAGTATATATCTAATGCAAGTGATTGAAAGAATGATACCCTTGATTGACAACAGTACTCTTCACTGAAATACGACATGTATAAAGTAAAGAATGAATTTGATGACTGGATCTTTGAAGTGGAAAGTTTATTACATTTAGCTTGCACTTTTAGGCAGATCTTCAAAACCAGTTATTTCAACGACCTGCAGAGGCAGTTTTATTGAATAAACAATGCAGTACAGGTGTAATACTGGCATATGTTATTTTAAACTGGCATCTCGAGGTCCCTCATATTTGTTTTAATGTAATAGCCCTAACTGTTTACACATCTGGTTTCTTGAGCTTGACATGTTAGGTTGTTCAATAAAATTTTACTGGCATATTGGGCCTAGGAACAAACATTCTGTCATAGTTTGAACCTTGCATCAAGGAAGTTTTGCAAATGTGCACTTATAATATGGGCTACCTATAAAACTCAAAATGACTGATTCCCAGTGTGGTTGAACTTTAGATGACAATTTTTTTCAGCAGATAATGGCTGATGATAGTGATGAATGTAAAGCTGGGAAGTAAATAAGATTATTGTGGCTGGGAAGGTGTTAATGAAGATACCAATGAGTGTTTTGGAACATTAAAATTGTGTTAAATATGAGTCTGATGTACATGCTGGAAGAACAGAAAACACCATGCTAGTGAACCCACATTTTAGTGGTATTTCAAAATTAAAGGTAGAAAATGAAAACTAACAAGCCAAATTAAAATACAGACAATTTAAAAGTAGATTGCAATTTTCATTTCTTTTCTCATCACAATTTAGACATATGCTTGGAAATCATATAGCCATAGCACATGGGTTAATAAAATTAATCAATAAGAATCTAAAAATGAAATGAAGAAGCAAAGATATTTATCTGATCTCAAGTCTGAACAAGAAGACTAACAGACTTAAAATTCCAACACAGAAAAGTAAATTGGGCATAGTAGTCAGTAAAGTACTAATTCAAGAAAGTGAAACTTGGACATCTACTATGCTAGTGAAAAATCTTATTTTGGAGAAGAAGAATCCAAGACAATACCTGTGAGCTATGGAAAATTGTATATAACAACTGTAAAGAACAGTTTTCAGACTTGTTCCAGCTGACTTAGCTAACCCATCACACAGCAGACTGAAAAGGAGTTCTCAGCAAAGATCAATATTCATACTAGGGAACATAATAAGTTTAGAAACAATCAACAGGTTAATGCTTCTACTACTAGAGGCACAAAGTGTACTGCATAGAAGATACTATGTGGATGGCTGACCAAATGGTTAAAGTTTAAGAATCCCTGAAGATAAATTTATGGCAAACAAAATAATTGAACTACTGGACAAGTTATTTGGAATTACACTAAAATTAGCTTATCCATTCATCCAGTGCTGAAACAGAGCAGTGGTTAAATCTAATTTACTCAGCTTTGCCTCCTTTTCTTTACAGCTGTCTGTGGTTTATGATGGAGCCTTTAGTGAGTAGAAGTGAGGATTACAACTATCAGTTTTTCCGAAGACTCATTGAAAATATTAAACAGGCAAAAGATGCTCAGGGACCTGATGATGAAGACATGAACAAGGTGAAGACTTTCAATTTTAACTTTTTTAAGTAAACAGTTTTAATTGCAGAAGGATCCTCAACTGTTTATTTTAATTACTGTTTAGTCATTTGTTAATCCAACTTGATGTTTTGTCATTTGTTTCATGATCATTAATTGTTTCATGTCTTAGTAATGTATGTACAAACTTTCTCTTGTCTAGATCCAAGAGGTGTTATTTTTTAAACTATTAAATTCCTCCTCTCAATCTCTTAAGTTTATAACAACATATAATACAATTTAGGTGGTAGTACAGTGTTGTCCTGTGCTTAGGGTTGTTACAGTGAAAAAAGTATAGAAACATGGAAGGCACTTTTAATGTGGAGTTGTTACCCATAGATGAAGTTTAGAATTTAATATCTTTTTCATATGAACTCACTCAATCAGAATACCCTGGCATGTATGTTTAAAAACAACCTCCCTTGGGTACCATGCACATTTAATGGAAGAGCTCTACTGCCTCCCTTGGGCACCATGTGTGTTTAATAGAAGAGCTCTACTGCATCCCTTGGGTACCATGTGTGTTTAATGGAAGAGCTCTACTGCCTCCCTTGGGCACCATGTGTGTTTAATAGAAGAGCTCTACTGCATCCCTTGGATACCATGTGTGTTTAATGGAAGAGCTCTACTGCCTCCCTTGGGNACCATGTGTGTTTAATGGAACAGCTCTACTGCCTCTCTTGGGTACCATGTGCGTTTAATGGAAGAGCTCTACTGCCTCCCTTGGGTACCATG
>QKMX01366691.1:44695-57808 GCA_003401595.1 Venustaconcha ellipsiformis | reverse complement strand
ATATATATATAAAGAGATTTAGATTTAATTGAACAGATGCTTTATTCTAAATCATGAACATTGGAATTAAGTTATCTTTATATTATTTATAAATATTAAGAATTGTTTGGATAATGTTCATGATGAGCTTTAGTTTCAACAGATACTCTAATTTCATTATAAATACTTTTTCAAAAATCTTTGAAAGATGTATTTTTAAACATGAATATAATTACTTTCATACCAATCGTCTCTTTTATAAATATCATGGTTCCTTCCTTGTTACTCCACTGTTTTTCAACATTTGATAACAGGTATCATAGTATTTGCAATTCATTTGAACAGTCCCAAAATTCTTGTATTTTGTGATCTGTCTTAAGCTTTTGATCGGGTCTGGCACAGAAGCTTACTATTTAAATTGAAGGAATAAAAAGTTTCATTTAATCTGATAAAATGGTTTGAAAGTTATTTGAGTCATAGAAAACAAGCAGTGGTTTTGCATGTAATATATTCATAGGAAGTGATTATAAATGTTGTTGTGCTGCAAGACGTCGTGCTTGGGCCACTCTTGTTTTTAATCTCTGTAAATGATATTGCGGATGGTATCAGCTCTCTCACTTGTCATTTTGCAGATGACTCATCGCTGCAGTATTCATCCCCTTATTGTGCTGAAATAGATCTTGTCATGAATAATGGCCTAATAACACTGCATAACTGGTCCAAGAAATGGCTCTTAAAGTTTAATCCAGAAAAAACAGTAGCTATGTTTTTCATGAACAAAATTGTAACAAGCAATCCTGAACTTGTTTTTGACAATATTGAACTTAAATTTGTGGTTTCTCATTGCCATCTAGGATTAATAGTTTCATCAAATGCCAAATGGACTTGTCACATTGATAGTATTTTCAAAAAGCATCATGTTGAATAGCTATTCTACAAAAAACTAAAACAAAAACTAAGTTGGCAAATTTTATCAAAACTGTATATAACTTATATCTGGCCTATCTTGGAATATGCCAGTGTAATCTGGGATGCATGCTTATTGATTAAGATAAATTTGGAAAACTACCAAATCATCTTTTATACCTTCAACACCAACTTTGTGGAACAATCCCAAACAGGATACTCAGTGTAATATATCTTACAGTGCTTTGAAAAGTCCTAAAATTGTATGTAGAAAAATGCCAAGTTTGATTAATCAAACATTGGATATTACCCATACTAGGTGTAAGTTCATTAAAAGCTGATCTTTAGTGTATTCAACTTGCTAACATGCCTTTTTGTTCATGTGGTAGGATTAAAACTACCATACATTTTTTCATTTTCTGTCCTAATTACAGCTGGCAATGAGTTGAGTTGATGAGTAATTTACTTTCAATGTCACATGCAACTATTAGCTTAGATTTACTGCTTTGGGAAAAGTATAGAATTTTGCAGCATGTATGCAAATATATTACTGCTACTGGAAGATTTCAATAACTTACTTAAATCATGATTACTCTTAATAATAGTAATCGTGATTACTATTATTCTCTCTCTCTATCTTTCTGTCTGTCTCTCTCTCTCTACCTCTCTCTGACCAACTTTTTTCCATTATTATGTTGTCATGTTGAATATAATGCAATACTTATGTCAAGTAAGGTGAGGGCTAATTTAAGTTATTAGAACTTGTGCTCAATCCCATTGTATCCTACTGTGACAATAAAATATGTTTAAAATAAAAATAAATAAATACAATTGTTCAGATACATACTGATAATACAGAGTAGGAATGGCCAAAGGAAACATACTCAGGTTAAGTACAATGCCAGTTTATATTTGCAACACATCATAGGAGTCAGAAGATCCCTGATAAGGTTGAAATATAAAGTTTACTCTTTGAGAGACCTCACCACAGTTATCATTTAATCTAAATATTGTTCTTTATATCTTGATAGAATTTTAAACTTTCTGATTAATATATCTGTACTATGCATAATCTCTTGAGCTCAATCTAACTTGCTTATTGGGTTCCTTCAATTCCAATGCATTTTACAACCTCTTGAAGGCAGATTTAGGGAAACTTGCCTGCAGAAAGATGTTACCTTTCACATAGTTGTAATTGAGTCATACAGAGTACATGTAGTACAACAAACCTTTGGCTTTCTAATTTACATGTTCTAATGCTGTGAATATTTTTTTGGTTTAATGAAACTATTAATTTATTTTCACAGGGCTACTATATCAGCAAGGATGTCTTTGGAACCAAGGGGGACTTTATCACATCCCCAGAAATCAGCCAGATGTTCGGAGAGGTGGACCTTTTTAATTAATAACTAATTCATTATACAGTGCCACATAAATATAGGAAAGAGAAAGGTCTTAATTAGAGCATAAGAGATCATCTGTGCTAATAAAAGTGAATTGTACACCCCTACTTTCAAACTCCTCATATTCTTCCAATTTATGGAAAGGAGAAAATTCTTGAAATCAGTGAAAATTAGAAACTTTGGGTAGTGGAAAATGTTATTTTAACAGTGCCATAAATTGACAATAATAGATTTCAGTCAAAATGGGATGTATTTTCTTGAAATTAATTTTATTAGGGAGAATAAATTATGCTTGCAAATCAATAATTCTTTTTTGTATTGCATACTTAAGGCAGGCCATAATGAAATACAAAATACTCATAATAGATCGACGTCTGGGTAGTTGATATCTTCAAAAAATAGATCTTCTGTGAGGGAATTACAAGTATCTATATTTACAGTAACTATCAATGTGTAAAATAAGTATCTGTATGTAAAATAGGTACCAATATGTACAATAAGTATCAGTATGTAAAGTATATATCTATATGTACTATAAGTATCAATATGTACAATAAATATCTCTATGTAAAGTAAGTATATATATGTACAATAGTCTCAATATGTAAAATAAGTATCTATATGTACAATAAGTATCAATATGTACAAAAAGTATCTGTATGTACAATAAGTATCAATATGTAAAGTATTTATATGTACAATAATTATTAGAATGTACAATAAGTATCTATATGTTCAATAAGTATCAATATGTACAATCAATATCAATATGTACAATAAGTATCAATATTTACAAAAAGTATCTGGATGTACAATAAGTATCAATATGTACAATAAGTATCAATATGTAAAGTATTTATATGTACAATAATTATTAGAATGTACAATAAGTATCTCTATGTTCAATAAATATCAATATGTACAATCAATATCAATATGTACAATAAGTATTAATATGAAAAGTAAGTATCTATATGTCCAATAAGTATCAATATGTAAAGTAAGTATCTATATGTACAATAAGTATTGATATGTATAATAAGTATCTATATGTACAATAAGTATCAATATATACAAAAGTATCAATATGTACAATAATACCAGGGGAATAGGTTTCTTCCTTAGAATCTCATCCATTGCCCTAGATGCTCATTAGCCATTTCTAGAACCAAAGTTTTACATGTGTGGCACAACATGTCACAATCTCTTCACTAATTGGTAAAAGTAGATACTGATACAGTATTAGTTGATCAAATTGTGTGTATACATAACTTTTGATAAAATGTTGACATATTTTATGTACATTGTTCACAGTGTATATACACAGAGCTCTAGAGAAGATGTTCACATTTTATGCACATTGTTTACAGTTTGTATCTCTAAATAAGCTTTTTACATATTTTATGCATATATATTCACTGTCCATATATAATGATTTTTAAATGTGTACATACTACACAGTATGCAAAACATTTTAATTTGAAGTATTTAGTTCAAATTTGGCATATTATTTCTCTTGTCATAATCTTGATGCTATGTTACCACATATTCAATCAATGTAAACATAGAGATTAGGACAAGTTTCAGATGTTCCATACACATTTAAAAATAATACTCAACCTTGATGTCATCTCTTCAAACTTAACCATATAATCAAGTGCACCTTGAATTCATCCTGGTCACAAAGTCATTTGTCACATTTAAAAAGAAATGATTAAAGTTGTAATTGTCAGGACTCGGTTTTGCATTATTAGTTTGCGTAATAGAAAGTTCACAAATAACCTATTGAAATTTAACTAAATACTAACTCATCCAATCTTAACTGTTGTTGTGGTCAATCTGTATTTAAAATATTCATAAATTTAGCAATGTTATCATTAAAAAGAGATAAGATTATCTAGTTTTTCTTTGTATACTTTCCCCAATCACATTACCTGACGAATCCAGCTGTACTGAAAAAAGAAATTTTTTTTTCTTCTGTTGTTATCATATAGACAAAGAGCAATTACTCTTACCCATTACCTCTTCTTGGCATTGCCAGGTGTCACTTGTTTTTAGCTTCACTGCTCTACTCATAACATTGCACAGTATTACCTCTAACAATCTCTTGCCCATTACATCCCCATGGCATCGCTAGCTTTTAGCTTCCCAGTTGTACTGACAACATCATACAGTATTACCTCTAATGATTCAAGCCATTTTTTGTGTTCAGATTGAACCATCCAACGTTCCTTATGGATCTTTTGTGTGGACTAATCATTCTGTTGCAGGTTGTATACATTAGTTTTACAATTTCTGCCAGATTTGAGTTATTTTTTTACTTTTATGGACTTTATCTATTAACAACTACATTCTACCACATTATCATTGACCTCATGCAAGGTCATAAGAATTAGTGCGACTTTAACTATTTTTGTTTACTCCGATAGTAGTGGAGATTGTATTAGTGAGTATATAATTTGATGCATTTCTAATTTTATTTCTGGCTTTGCTATTTGGTGTTGTTTTGACAGTATTGTTAACTAGGCATTATATATAATTTCAGATCATAACTATAGACATCTGAACATGACACTTTTCTCTTTTCCATTAGTAATGAGAGTGATTTAATGAGTTGGTATTAAAGCAATATATTGCAATGTTGATTTATGCTTTGTTTTTTTCTTTTCTTGTTTCGTTCAGTGGGACTATCATCCAAGTGATTAAAGTACAAAAAGCTCAAAGCAAAAGAGGGTAACCATGACTCCTGCATCATATGCACAATATGTAACACACGAACTTAGTGATCTAAAAGGCATTAGTGATCTAAAAGGCAGCTAAAGGAAAAGAACGGTGGTCTAAATTGAAGAAGGAAAGCATTGATATCCTTAGCTATCATCCTATGTGAGCCTTCAATGTGAGTCTTGTGGGGTTATGCTGGGGAATCTTCCTTACTTGAAAGTTTGTTGTGTGCAACCGTTGGCCAGTCACTTCAGCAAACCGTCATTCAAACAGATGAGTCTTGTGATACAGGAGACAACAACAGAAATCCTAGCATCAGGGAAACTTTACCCCATTTTTCCTTGCTTACTCCTGCACTTTATTTGGGTCTCATTGGGGGAATATGACTTTTGCAGAGCTGCAAGCCAATCCAGACTGGGACCCGACACACAGTGAATGTGAAGAAGTTCATTCAGACATATTCAGATCCAACCATGGAATGGACTGGATGCAGCTTTAAAGTCACAGTCCAGGAAAATTTTTTGGGTGTTGACAACTTCAGAATGCCCTGCACCCCCTACAGCTACTCAAGACTCCAAATTTAAAGTGTCATTAGATTTCAGTGAGGAGGAAGAAACACAGTCCTTCTGACTCCTTCACCAATCAGCTATAATTAAGGAGATCAGTGACCAGCTTTCCAGTAGAATGGATGACGAAGGAAATTCTAGGGCTTTCTTCTCAGAAAACCACATTCCAGTAACATTCTCCTATCACTGGTATTAAACTTAGAAAGCTTTCGTAATTAGAGAACAGTTGCCTTGCAACATGCTGTTCTCACACTAAAGCGCAACTTGAACTTGAAATGCACAGTAATAAGTCATGGCACACACAAACACTTCTTCCTTCCAGTGAAGGCCTGGAAACAGGATATCACCTGTCAAGCCCTTACTTTGTGGCTAAAATTGAGTGTATGCTTGTCATACTCTGAGGTCTCAAAATATAAGAGTCACCTTGTGAAGATTATTGCTCAGAAGATTTGAGCCATCTCTGTAAGCCTCACATTTAGTTACGTTTTGATTAAAAAGATGATCTGTTGGCTGGCATGCAAAATCAGCCTGCCTCAAGCTTTTATCTAAGAGATTTAGCTTCTCAGAGGCAAACCTTGAATCTGCTAGGTCTGCTGGCCACAGCATGAATGGTCACTAGATCCAATTAAAACAATCAACACAGCCTTTCAGTTTCACTGGATTCACCAGTGAAATTTTTAGGTAAGAAAATTTCAATCTTTATCTTTTTAACTATATGTAAGCGTTACAGGTCAAGTGACCCTAGACTGTGTTGCTTATGTAATTAGGAGAACTGGTTAATGTTTGCATTGGGAATCTAGTCATCATTCTTTAGAAAGATACCCAAGGAAGAGGTTAGATGCTCAGCATTTTCTCCTCCTATTACCTGTTCTCCTTACGTAATGTGATTGGTGAACATATTTGAAGGAGAAAGCAAATGTTTCAGTAAATTATGTTTCACCTAGAATTCTTACCCAATCACATTACTTAAAAACCCTCCCAAACACCCTGCCAGTTGAGCATCCTTGTTAGCATATTGCTCAGCTAAAACCAACATCACCTGGTGGTGTGAAAGGTAGGTACTTGACAGGAGTTACTTCCCTTTGTCTACATGGAATAAATAGAAAAGGACAATTCGTCTTTTAATAGGGCAGTCGGGTATTACTAATACAACATGATTGAGTAAGTTACTCAGAAAAATGTAATTTACTGAAAAATTTGCTTTCTCATAAGTGTGCTTACAAAATGTCTGCTTATCTCAGATGTGTTGTATGAATGTATTATTAGCTATTGAAATAGAGTCTATGTGTGTCACATATTTGTTTTCAGCTGGTGGGAATCTGGTTTGTTAATGAGTGGATGCAGATTGGATCCCCATCTTCACTTCAAGTGGTGGAGCTGGGACCTGGTAGGGGAACAATGGCAGATGACATGCTTAGGGTAAATTCTTTTTGCTTTACTTAGTATAAATTATCTCCCTTTCTTTGCTCTTCACTTAGTATGTATTATCTTCTATTGTATTGCATATCTAGTGTATATTATATTCCTTTGCATGATCTTGTTGCTCACCTAGAGTATATTATCTCCTTTGGCATGCTCTCTTTGCTTACCAATCACCCTCGATAATTCATGCACAGTGGGGTCAGGAAACAGAGACCACACTATAAGCAAGGGCAAGAGTGACCAAGGGTCCTCCAAACAATCTACTAGACATCCAGAAAACTGCGGGGTTGGTGGATGGGGGTGGGAACTGGGCTGTTTAATGACTGAATCCTTGTTTTATAATCGCATCAAGATTAATTGTCAATAAAGCACTTTTTCTGATGAAGTTGTTCATTATTCTGTATAAATTACATTTTTTTTCAAAATGTCCAGCATCTGAAAGATGTTAACATTATTCCAACTGATTTCAACAACTATTCGATTCCTTGAGTGGTATATAATACTGTAATGTGCAGCAGGGAACTAGACTAACTGTTGATACATCACCAAACAAGATTCTTTTTTTCAAAAACTAGCCACAATTAATGCGTGATATAATTGTCTACATCGAAACTCAATTTTTGTCTTGTTCAGTTAGTAAAATATTGATGCTGTAATTTTATTGCAAGTAATAGTGCAACTTCTTATTATCCTTGATGATATCTCCAAGCCCCAATTCAGGAATTCTGAGACGCATTTACCCCACAATGGTAAATATCTGTGAAACAAAGGTTGTTTTTTTTACAAACTATTCATTTCACTTAATTGCCTTGCTATCTTTGATCACAGTTATGATTGAATAGGTCAATTTAAGGTAGTTTACGTACACAATAACATTTATAACTGATCAACTGAAATGAGTTCACTCAAAATACAGCCAAGGCTGCTAAATTTTAAGCATGCAGAATTCCACCTCCTTTATTTGATTCAAAACATATAATTAACATCACCATACAAAGGAGGCTAGCTTTTAATTCAGTGCAACAATGCAAGAAATACTTCTGCTTGTCAGATATCAAAACACAGTTGTCATTTAATTAGCCAAAAAAAAGAGAAAGAGCACTCTGATTTGGAACCTAAAACAAATGATTTAATTTTAAATAAGTTGGTGTGTTTCCCTGCACTTTTTTCATCATGCACTAACATGTCAACATGGTATGTACAACTGTACATACCACAGTACATACAACTGTACATAGTCAATCCATATTTAACTTGAGAGGTGGTGAAGTAAAAAGAAGTACTTCATGTACATCAAGTGTTATACTTAACTTAAGGTGTGGTCTGCCAGTAAAAGATTTCCAATTAAAAATCTAGAGAATCATCTGAACACATTGCATGTTTTAAATTTGGGAAAAGACAGTTTCATCAAAACCTCCACATCAATGCATGTAAATAATACTATTTTATTTACACAAAACATGGATTTCTCTAGAATGCTAAAACAGTCACTCTACATCATTAGGAATACAGTTTTAAGTAAACAGTGCAAAATTAGACCAGGAGAGAAAATAAAAGAGATTATTAAAGTCAGATGTGACAATAACAAACATTGTGCTGTTAATTTTTGTGAATTAAAACAATTTGCAAAATAAAACAGTTTGCCAAACATTTGCAGCCATGTTGTAAAGTTATGTTAGTTTTTGATAACTAGGTGTTCTCAAAGTTCCCTCAGATGAAGGAGAGTGTTACACTCCATCTTGTCGAAGTAAGTCCCACCTTGGCAGATATTCAGCAGAGAAAGCTTACAGGGAGCGCAGGTAGTGGCAGCATCTCCAGTGATACCATTTCTGGCCCTTTTGGTTCCAATGAGCCTCACTGCTACAAATCCTGCAAATCCAAATATGGACCTGAAGTTTTCTGGTACAGATCCCTGTCTGATGTACCCAGGGAAAAGGTGTCAGGTTTCATCGCACATGAATTTTTTGATGCTCTTCCAATACATAAGTTTCAGGTGAGTATTTTTGTCAGACATTATTTTTATTCCACTCAGCAATAGTGGTAAGGACATGCAGAATTTCCTTTGTCCATCCGTTTGTCTGTGATGCTAATGTTTTGCATTTAGGTTATTTTGGCACTGTATGGGGCATCATTAAAACATTGTTTTATCATGTTGGGATTTACAAATAGCCAGATAGATATCTGTATTACTGGTGAAAATGAGCATGATGATGTCATGGTCTACATGCAAATATAAGGAGGTACATCAGAGCCCAGTTCACAAGTGAGACCACCCTTAATGTCTTAGCTATGGGCAGCTTTTCAATCATATTTAACTTCTAGTTCATATATATTTCAGCAGATATGGTAAATTTTATAGAGTCAGCTTATCAGATACAGGCAGACTGGAAAATTTAACTTGCCCTGAGGGGATTTGAGTACCAAGATATGACATTGTAATTAAAACAAAGTTTATAAAAGCTTGAACTACATGCTGGATGCTTTCTTAAAACAGTTTATTTCGTTTTTTATATCCTTTTTGGCACATTAAAGGCTATGCTAATAATTAAAGTTATCAATAGTACATGAATATAGACATGCCTAGATCAGAAAAAGGAAGGGATTGAATTGATGACTGGATAATAGAGAGATAGAAAAAATAGCGAAAATAGATATGTTAACAAACTCATCTCTTTGAGTGACATCAACCATATTGAAAACTTTTCTTGGAAATAAGAGTGATTTTGTAATGATTTTATTTAATTATTTACACACCTGAATGATTTAAGAGCGTTTACTTTTATCAAAGTAATTTTTTTCCAAAATGATGTATCAGTCTCCAGTAATTACCTTACAAACAGTAGTTGATAGTTGTTTTAGAGAGAGGCATAGTAATGAGTCCCAAACAAACCTGTAAGGGAAATTTTATGTCATTAACAATAATCACCAAATCATCTTGAAATCAGTATTATTCATACCTCAAACCAAACTTAGTTGTTTTTCAAAACAATCTTCCACAAACCAGTTTTGAGAGAGACAGCTAAGCTTGATAAAGACCATAGTAAAAGTCATATGGGTCGTGTATGTGAATTTATTCATCTTAAATATAAATTGTTGTTTTCAAATTTAATGGTTATTTTGTTTAACCAGTCTTTTTGATCCTGGTTATTGAATGCTCTGAGTTTTAACTGTCATTAGGAAACTTTCAGATGAGAATTATCATTCGCTAATGGCTTTTACAAAGGTGGTCAGGATATAAATTGTATCAATAAAATAGCATGTCCAGTCTAATCCTCACAATATAGGGTTGTATGAATTTGTTTATCAGTGTGACAAAGCAGCATGCGACATTCAATCTGGATTGTACTGGATCACACATTTAGCTTGATCTCATCCAAAAATGTCTATATACTTTAACTTTGATTTTGCCGTATGTACTTCTAGTGGGATGTAAATAATGACCTTCCAAAGGAATATGGAGGTATGAGGATCCAAATAAAGTGAATAATTGAAATTTAAAGGTATATAGGAATAAATTTCAAAAAATTATAACCATTTCTAAAATTATCCATGTTGAATGCCTAAATAACCTGTATGACTTTTACTATTAAAGGTTGGCTAGGCAGTCTCATTAGCCAGCATAGAGATGATCAAAGAACATACTTGCTTAATTCCTTGTTGTACCTATAAGACTTGAAAGTCAACAAATCCCATTTACTTGTAAATATTACAATTAAAATGTAACCAATAGCATTTCAAAAGATAATTATTACATTTTTTGACAAAACTTGCTTTAGTAGAAAGCATTCCTATTGTATCTGCATGAGAAAATGTGAGATTGACCTTGACATTGGCCTTGATATGTGACAGATCCTGACAGTTCATCATGAGAAATGAATAAATGATGAATTAAACTGCAGACATTTATGTAATAGAAGCATGTGATACATGTAAATTCAATATGAAGGTGTGGACATATGTATTCTGGTGAGATTGCAGGCTATACAACTTGTAGAGCATAAAGCATTATAACCTGAAAATGTCCTCTTTCTCTTTTTTCTTCTCAATTTTGCTAGACTTGCTTGCAGACAAGTACCTTGCACATTTAAGTTTCTCTAAGCTGAATTTGACCTTATTCCAGAATTGGGCAAGTGGATTTGTTCGGCACTCATTTTGTTTGGTTTATGATATTGTGAAAATTAATAAATGACCTTGAAATAAAGTAGTCATTGTGTAGATTTAATAGAGCTTAAGATATTTCAGAGTGATGTTTCATCATTTCAAACTTACTTTTTATTAATGAGACACAATTTCATTTGCAAGGCATGTTTATCTTTTAAAATTGGGAAATATGTACAATTTATTAGCTAAAATGAGATGTGACAGAGGTGTACTCCCTCCACTAATTTTAAAAACAAGACATCAAGGATTTAAAAAATGCACAAAACTTAGTCATTTTATTCATTGATTTTATAATAATTTCTAACTTGATTGTCACTAGGAGGTCCCAAACAATGTCAACTTGGTCGTGGTTCAACTCAAACAGGAGTTTCTTTAGCAACTTGGTCACCATAAATGCATGGGCCAGCCTGTGTTTACAAACAACAGGTGTCTTTGATAATCTCAATAATTCTGTAAATTTTGGAGTTACTTCTCTTGGAATATGTGTATACAACAGTTCTTTTTTATTTATTCAATTTGTTTTAGAAATATTTAACTAGGCATTTCAAATATTGGACACCAGGTGACAGTTTGACTGAAATGGACTATTCTAGAAACCTTAAAAGGATGTGAGTTGTCTATGCTTGTTTACATCATGAGCTTCCATTATAAATTAGTGAATAAAGTGACTTAAGTTTTTGCATTATTAAATCTTCATTGCTTTTTTGTTTTTAAGTTGGTAGAGGCTACAAACAAACAGGATGATGTGAAAATATTATAGAATAATAACTTTATGTATGTATTAAGGAAAACTGTTTGTGAATTATAAACTTTATTAGTTTTCTTTTGGACATCATTGCACTTAATAAAGTGTAAACTAAACTTGCACATTCTTTTTACTATTGCTTTCAATAATATATTAAGCTACCTTATATACTCACTTATAAGTCAGTTTGAACTGCAAATGTCACCGGTCCAGATCTGCCATCATATGATACACCAATAGATTGGAGTCTGCAATTTTGTTTGGACTATTAAGAAGAACAAAATACATAGACCCTTAGCTGCAGTGCATTATGAACTGACAGATGTGGATCAATGCTGTTTACAGTTGAATGTGACTTACAAGTGACTATATATGTCTCTTAATTGAACCTTGCATTTCTGTATCACAGGTTGGGACTGCTTAGATGGTAGACCCCTTGTGTAATATCCTAGTTGAGAACTATCATGCAGTAGTGCTTATGTTTCTTTGACCATGCAATTTGTTTGCAGATGGACATATGGGTTGTCATATACCCCTGGTCCAGTTTGCCTATAGCTTTATGTTCACTCTGACTATGTATTATTATACATTATACTTTTTGGTGTAGTATTTTGTACTCCATTCTTATAAGTTTTACTTCATGGCAAGTTTTATCTTTTTAAAAAACTCATCATTGTAAATTTGCTTCTTTGGCTTGCTGTTGGCTTTCATGAAACTGACCATAGGATCGCATGCAATGGCCAAGAATACACCCTAGGTTGATAAATGGAAACAAATCTGCAAAATTGAAATGCTGAAACCATGAAATTAATAGTTCCAAAAATGACTAGGCTTGTAGTATCTTGGTGAAAAGGAACTCAGGTTTTATACATTTAGGTTTTAAATTATGTTCATTTCAGAAAACCCAACATGGTTGGAGAGAAGTTCTGGTGGACTTTGACCTCAATAAGGGCTCTCTCAGTTTTGTTCTATCCCCAACACCCACAGCAGCAACTGTGGCCTACCTAAAGGTAAGAGCTATTATACAATTCAACTGTGTATTTATCCTTCAGATTTAACCATCATTTAGAGCAACACAGACAAAACCCATAAAAAAACAAGTTGCTCAGTTAATTGCTGAAGCTAAGATACACAGATACTCTTAGAAATAAATTTCCCAATTTTAAATAAACTGTCTTCACACACACACACACACACACACACACACACA
>QKMX01366668.1:3267-19398 GCA_003401595.1 Venustaconcha ellipsiformis | reverse complement strand
AATCACATAATTTATATTTTAATCAATGAAATGCTTTTCAAGAAAAATACAAAATATAATCTTTGGAAATCATCATGGCAGTAAAAAAAATTTAAGGATTGTATCTACTTTCTTTGAAGTCTGTTATGTACAGCAGCATTAGTACAAAATTAAACTCCTTCAGAATCATTATCCATTGTTGAAGTAATGTGGTTCATCAAAAGTATGGATTATAAGTTTATAATCTCAGTTTATTACATCTTCACTGAGTACTGTAGAAAAGGGAGCATTTACTCAAAAAATTGGTTCATTCTAAATTTATATTTTCATGCTAAATATGAAGATGCAGTTGTTTGTAGATCACATAAAATCTGTAATTGGAAGTCTCTGCATCATTGTGGTGCAATCCAGATGTATGAATTTTACAGTAATCAATATCTTTCAAATTGTTGTGTAAGTTTCGGATATACTTAGAAGCTCCAAATTTCACAGATCACCTTCCTAAATTGTTCATTATAACATAATAAAAGGGAGAGAATTCACTTTATAGAGACTTATTAATATAAAAAAAATTAAAGTCACCAGTGTGAAATCTATCCTGAAAGGAGGACATGTGGGCATTCAAGCAACTTCACTATGTAGCAATTATTTTGGTGACAGACTTTTTCAGCTTTTTTTTAAAAAAAAGATGGGAGGGGTACAGCTAATTCTTGAAGTAAAAAGTTAATTACTAGACTAAAGAGTTGCTATATAGTGATTTAGCAGAGCCTTAAGTGATATATATATATATGTTATTCAACATTTTGCTAATTCAAAGCAATACATGTACATGATTTCCATCATTTTGCTTATCATACACTCAATAAATGCTGTGAAGCATTTCTGCCTAACCTACATTTATCTTAAAATTGTGTATTCACTATGCAGTGAATCTCAGAAATGTAATGCAGTATTTGGAATGCAGTATGGAAAATTTGAATTTGTCATGAATTATTTGAATTACAGTATTGGGAAATATTTGAAAAATTAAATACTGAATGAAAGTCCAAGTACGACTCTTAAAATTTGAGCGTATAGTTTATTCAGAGTAACCAAAGTTACCCAAATAAACTTTTAAAGTTTACTGTCATTATTTTTTTACAGCTAGTTTCAGTCAGTATATTCCTTGAATATATATTCTTATGAAATTTGCTTGTTTGAGTAAAATGAAATTAAGACTGTTATTCAGCTTTGCATACTGTAGGAACTGTTATTCAGCATTGCATACTGTAGGAACTGTTATTCAGCTTTGCATACTGTAGGAACTGCTATTTTATTCAGCAGTGCTGACTAGGAACTTCTATTCAGCAGTGGAAATATTTAAAAGTTCCACTGTTCAGCAGCTTAGGTAGCTATTTAGAATTCAGGACAGTTTCTTGTTACAATGAGGATACACTTTTTGAAATCATTAATTTCATACATTATTGAGTGTATAATTTTTTTTTTCAATTGTGCATGAAAAAATAAGAAAAATTATACCTGAAAAATACTGGACAGAATAAATTTGAATATGAAAATGGTTTTTTTGAATTCCAAAATGATGAATATATTTTGCCTAAATTTGCCCTAGAGGACATCAGTTGGCCTAAAACATAAGACACTTGAGTAGTCACATGCAATTTCTTACTGAAAAATTCCTTCATTATTTTAAAACATAATAATTTCTGACTAATAATAAAGAATGATTCATTCTTTTACTACCTGAACAATGAATATGGCACTAGGCAGCCATTTTAAACCCCAAAGAGGGAAATCTTAAATTCAGACACATAATGGCATTTCACCTATACATAATGTTGCTGACTATGGGATGTTGTTTAGCAGCTTTTATAGTAGTATTATATCAACTAAATAGCTGTTGACTCTGGACTGACAAGAACTCAGTCTTCCAGTGTCTGAGAAAATGTCATATTCACAAAAGAAAGACACAGAAATGCACTATTTTGTCTACAATTCAAATTTGCAGGGTAAAACTTCTTATGCCACATGATTTAATTACACATTGTTATATAAAATAAAAATAGACAACTTTTACGGCCACAGTATTTTATACAGTGTCAATTATGGGAGTTTTAGTCAATCTACTAATGGTAATATCATTATCAAGTCAACATGTTTGTTATGGAAAATGCATGGTGGTAAATATATATTAATGTCAAGTAACTTCCTGTCAGAAAAGGTTTTGTTCCTAGTGATATTCCAGATCAAACAGGTGTGCAAAGTGCACAGCCCATCAACTGCCAAGTGGGAACAAAAAACACTTATTTTATTGATAGCTGTGTACTCATATTAATAAATCTTGAGACACCAGAAACTATGTAACAAATATCACTTAACCCAATTTCAGGAAGATTTGATGTGATCTAACATGGATTATTTGTACTATGTGCCCATACTTAAAATTATATTTCCAAATATGAGGCCTATGGTAGCTAGCTGGCTCTTTAGCTTAACAAGTAAAAAAGCTTTGGTATATCCAAGGGTTATGTTGATGCTGACTGGAATATTATCTTCAGTAACAGAAATGAAGATTGCATCTCTTTTACTGATTGGTATCTTGTAATTTTAGGAACATACATTAAGACTGCATTTCCTTTGTTAATTGATACCTTATAATGTTTGAACTATATAAATAAATCTCTTTTTGTACCTTTTAATGTTAGCAATGTAAATAAAGACTGCATTTCTTCTTTTGCATACTTGTACCATATGGCTTTGTAAAACTTGGATTCAGGTCTCAATATGTATTTTGACACTGTATCATATTTGTGTTTTGAATTTGTATATACCAGACTTCTAACTTTTTTCTCCTTTGCAGGAAGCGGAAGGATGCTGAAATTGAATCAGTACTTCAGTGACTATTCAGAGCTGCTGTCTATCTCTTCCTGTTCAAGTTGTATCTGCTGCTGGATGTTCTAAATATCCGACTCAAGGCCACGTCAGGCTAGATGTTCTAAATATCCAACTCAAGACCATGTCAGGCTAGATGTTCTAAATATCCGACTCAAGGCTGTGTCAGGCTAGATGTTCTAAATATCCAACTCAAGGCCACATCAGGCTAGATGTTCTAMAKATCTAACTCAAGGCCATGTCAGTCTGGATGTTCAAAATATCCAACTCAAGGCCATGTCAGGCTGGATCTTCTAAATATCCAACTGAAAGCTATGTCAGGCTAGGTTTTGTGACTTTTCAAGTTAACACATGGAATGTACAAGCTAAAATGGAATGCAAGTCACTACTTTAAAAATCAATCATCTTGATTTTTCTTTTGCATCATATAGAGTAGGAAATATCAATGAAACCTTTGTTCATTGTATTATGCAAATGATAAATTATTTTAATAAGAACTCTTTTCCAGTGAGGTCATATGTTTTTGTGAGGCCTGCTTTAGCATAGGCCAGAGTTGGATACCACTAATTCTGCTGGTGGCAACTGCAACATTGGTTTGTGTTTTGGCTAAAATGTTCTGTTTCTTGACAAGTTGGATCTTTTATATCCATGTACTCTACGCTTGCTCTGAAAATTTTCTGAAATGAACACATTTCAAATTTATACAAATCCTGTTGATCTGTCATCAAATATGGCCTCTATTACAAGAAATAGTAGAAACTTCAAACAAACTGCTTCTCCAAAACTGCTTAATAGATTTTGACATGGCTCAATAGAAATTATTGTGGCATGAAGATGTTTTAGATATTTGCAAATGATGTTAATCTGCCATAAAATGTGGCTGCCATTACAGATAACTAGAAAAACTCATAAATGATATCACAAAAACCATTCATCAGAATTTGATCAATTTTGACAAACCATCCTGGTATAGAGGGCTCTCATATTTTTATGGCTGATGCCAGTTTGCCAACAAAATATGGCCACTAAATATAGATTTCTTCTCAAAGAGTTGAATAGAATTTTTGCTAAACTTGACAGAAAGCATCCTGGCATGAAGACATTTGGAGTCTGTGCTAATCCACCGTCAAATATGGCTGCCATTATTAAACATAGAAAAGTGTTAATTATTTATACTGGTATATAATTTTACCAATCTTGATAGGAAGCATACTTGCATGAACATTATGCAAATGATGTTAATCCATTATTGCCACCAATAATAAAAAATATTAAAACACGTAAATGACATATATTCTGAAATTTTTTTTAACTGAATTTGACCACATTTAAAAGAAAGTATCCTGGTATAGATGACTATCAGATTTGTACAGATTATATCAACATACCATTAATAGTTCAAAAACATTTGAACAACTTTATCTAAATAAAACACTGAACAGATTTGCCCAACTTTGACATAAAACATTCTGGCATGGAGGCCTTTCATTATTGGGCAATTGTGCTGATATGGCATCAGATATGGAGATAGAACATCTTCAGAAATGTTTGTTTCTAATACATTGTAGTCAACATTTGGAAGACATTTCAACAGAAAGAATCCTACATACTCAGAATTTTTTGACCAACTTACTTTGCATTAGGCTATTATGCATATGTCAGCTAGATGAGTGATCTCAGGCCCAATAAGGTCTCTTGTTTTGTATGCTTTTAATTCCCATACACTGGGAGGAATAGTTAGCATACTTGCATAGTGGAGTCAGGAAACTCTTTCATTTCATCCCCATGCTTTTAACCCCTAGGCAAGGTTAAGGTCACTTGAAATCATGGTTTATTTTGCAGTTATATATTTTGGGGTATGGTCATATATCCCACATGCAGGGAGGAATAACTACTGTACTTGAATTGTAAAATCAGTAAGAATGGCATTTTCATACTCATGAACTGCTACCATTCCTTTGAATCTCAGACAGGATTTAGGTCAAGGTCATCTTGTAGATTAATAGGAATATTTCTTTGACAAGCTGTTTACTGACGAAATGATCTGAAGCCATCTCTGTGATTTAATTGATTTTAAGAAGAGATGTTATTGTAGGACCATTATCCAACTTCATGTACATGAAGAGTTTAATTTTCTTGAAACAGCATAAAACGTTACTGAAAAGGACAGTTTGGGAAGAATAGGTCTTTTATGATCAGATTCATAATCAATGTATAAATTAGTTTATGTAATGTAATGATTTCTGATGAGAGATCACCTGTTTGTTGGGACCATTGATTTATCCCCACCATAAGACAGAATATATATTATGATGTCTGTATGTCTGTTACCAATTTTGTTTCCACACAATAAGTCATATTCTCCACAATCTAGTTACCAAACTTTGTGGATGAATTGGGGAAAGGAAGAATTTCAATCAGTTGTGGGCTCAAAATGTTAAAGTCACTGTGACTAAAAGAATTTAAAAATGTTTAGAACACAATAAATTTCATTTCTCCTCTGCCTGTAGTTACCAAAATTAGTGGATGGCATGAAATGATATAAGGAAAAGTATATTTTATGGTGTCAAGGCCTCAGTCATGGTCACTGTTAATAATAGAAAAAAGAAATGTTTTCAATACAATAACATCCCACCATCTACAGTTACCAAACTTTGTAGATAGCTTGCACTTGGGAAAAGGAAGAACTAAATCAATTTTGAAGACAAAATCTTATAATCTCCAAGTCTAACATACTCTTCTAGTGCCAATAAACATGATGTGTTTTTATCATGTGCGATTCACAGTACATTTTTGGCAGATGAAGTGGTCTCTCAACATATGTTTTACCGTACTCCAATTGTTATAGCTTTAGACAGACCTTTTCTTTACTATTAAAATATCTTGTTTTACTCAAAGTATCTTGTTTTATTAAATATTTAAAAACATTGTGTTGTGGCAAAAGCCAAAAAGACTTCAAACTTGTCAGAGGAGTGTATGTAGATATAATTACAGAGAATATAAGTACATATTAACAAAGCCTTCTTTATTTTCTAGGTATAGTTTAATGTTGCATGAATGCTATTAATTGTTCATTTTTCATCAATCATATTCTTTAGTAGACATGTAAACTCCATCTGTGCTTGACATGCAAACATCTATCCCATTTACATTTTGACATTTTTCTTGATGCTGTAATGGGTTACATATTTTTCTGTATTTATTGTTTTAGAGTTTTTTTTATGTTCATTCCGTCCAGGTTTTGTTTTCTTAAGTGTAATCTGTTGAGCTGTTTGAGATTCAAAACTTATGAACATGAATGGGGTAATATTGCTGGTTGTTTGTTGCAGAGGGCACCAGTTTTATTATGGGAACATAATATATATATATATATAACCTACACTACTGTGAATTTGCTGAGAGTAGCAGTTTTTGGGGATTTAGTTGTTGCTGTAATCAATTATTCATCTCTGTAAGCGATTGATCTCTTAAGTCAACAAATTCAGTTACTAAAGAAAATGCCCTTTTTGGGTATTGCAAATTCACAAACTTAGCTGTATGAAGTGATAAATGAATTCACAGTTTCACACATTCTTTGCTTCAGTGGTTGATGCAAGGTGTCCTCAGCCTAGCCAAAAAAAAAATAAAAAGACTGTCACAAAAGATAACATTGATTCAAAATTACTACTGCCTTAAGTAATTTGTTTAATTTCTGCTGATTTTTTCAATGACAGAAAAAGTGTTTAAGAAAAGAGCAGCAAGCACTCCTAACTACATGCCTTATCCCTCACCTTCATTTTATAGTCTTTTGTTACTTTAGAACAATGGTCAAAAACGTTTCAAAGAGCTACAATGTCAATGTAACTTAGAAAAATTGGAGAATGTTGCACATCTGTGGTACATGTAAGCATATTCATATCAGACACACATTTATTCATCAGACCACACAATACCTTGGCATGTATACCAAATTCCTTGACCAAACGTTGTAAATTGCTTGTATTTGAGATAAGAAAGGCACCAATTGTTTTGGGTGTCAGTGGTTAATATCACAGAGACTGAAAGGAGAAAAATGGTTTCCACAAAAGTGACATCACAAGCGCAAAATTAGACATGACTGTAAGGAAATGCAAGCTTTCCAGTTAATGCCACGATACCCATAAATCTAGCACATGCTATGAAAGTCCAAATTCCCACTGATATCATCAACCAGTGTAAAAATTTATTTCATTTATCATTGCTTAGCAACAGTGACATAGCATATAATTGAACTACATCTTTAGTACCTGTCTATCTGACCAATGAAAGTTTTTTTTTTATATAAAAGAGGGATAATAATGCTATATAGCACATTGCAGGTATATAATGTGCTGTTTACTCTACTCTGGTTCCATTTTATAGTCCATTTAATGCTATTTATTTCTTCTTATTATTATGGTGTTCACTTTACTTGAGTCTTAGCAACATAAATTAACATACACCACAGCATTTGGAGCTGTCACAGTCTCTGGTTCACTGTTAAAGAATTTGTATGTGTTGGTTAAATGTATGGCATCCTGCATTTCAGAGGCTGCATATAGAAAAATCATTGCACACAACAGATTGTTCTTAAAGTGTAATAACAGATTTTCAAAACTTTGTATAATAATTTTAATTGCGATTTGTCAATGTATTATGATTCTTGAATTAAATTTTTTCTTTTTTCTTGCTTGTTTTCCCAATGTTCTTGATTTCTGCCCAATTATAATATCAGCAAAAAATGATATTCCATGAATGTTCATAGATTAATATTTGACAGTTGCATGTCTTTACCTCAGAAGGGATTAATACTTTAATGACATATATTTAAAGAACATCATTTATAATATTAGGTTGGTACTGCAAAAGTTAAATTAGACTTCACAGTGAAGCTTATGAATAGATGAAACCAGGATGTTGAGCAAATCAAGTACTGTATATACTCGCCTTCTAGTAGAATCGAAATGCAAACAACAAAGATGTAGATCTGCCATGGCATAATGCACTTCTAGATCAGAGCCTATGTTTGTTGTACTGATTACTTCTAACAAATTGGAAAGACCTCGATTTGGATCTGTGAGGGTTGAAGTTGGAATTGACTTGGAAGGAGTGTATTCGGTGTAGACATTTTTTAGCACAAAACAAATTCTATAAATATCACAAAGTGAAGTTAATTGCATAATTGTAGCATGAAAATCCAGGTTGGGATTATATATTGGTGAAGACAAAGCATTTTTGTGAATGAGAGTAGATTTGTATTGAAATATTCATACAGATTCAGTCCAACAATCAACTTAACAGAATGATGAGCATGGAGTTAAATAACTGATTTAAGGAAATGATATTATTCCTAACCAGAACTAATGAGAATGTGTAACGTAAATGAGAACCTATCAAGAATTGATGCATGGAACTTATAAAACAAATATGATTGATATATGGATCACAATGGATTATCAATGTTTAGAATTAGCACAAGATTGAACTTTTTCATCTACCAAGGATGATATCAAAGTATAAGATTTACACAACAATGAAGGTATGATTCTGTCACCAAGAGTGATCAAAATATAAAATTTTAAAAAAAATATGAATTATGTTTCATCCACAAGCAGGATATGTATCCAGAAGTAGGATATATATATGATTTTCACTCGTAGTGAAACTGAATATTGACTTCACAATAATAGATATCTAACTTGTGGCATCCATTTGATGATCACAAAGTATTTTCAGTTTTACCCCTTTTGTTGAATGGTCAAGGAACCACCATGTTTGGTCCACTCTTTCTTGATTGCTGAAGGATCCTGCAGGAGCCCCTTATTCATTTCAGGCTTTGTGGTCCTAAATATTTGTCATTAACATATAAGACTCATAATATAGCTAACTAAATAGATCCAAAAGTTAAGGTGGTTTCATGTAAAATATTAAAACAGTCAACATCAGTTTTAAGTTTCTGATGTTATTTATTGTGATTTAAAAGGATGGTAGTGACACAGGTTTAAAGGAGGGTGTAGTACCAGAGGTGATGTGCTCCAGACATGTCATATGTACAGAGCACAAGCACAAAATTAGTGTAACCAGCTCATGATTTTACTAAAATATCCTGGACAAGCAAGTCACACTCCTTCCTTTGGGGTTATGTCTGTACCTCAGATCAGTCCACAAGAGATACAAATTAATGGTTTACATGGAAAGTATTCAATTATTTTATAAAACTTAGGGTAGGATTAAAAAAATTAGCATATAAAGGAATTAAGATCCCCAAAAGGCAAAGCCTATGGTGTTAACAGAGGAAGATCATAGAGATTTTAATTCTACTAACATGCTACATTTTGTACGAGATATAAGTGAAAACAAAGTTAGATCTGGATCATTCAACAATATTGATATCTGGTACATAACAAATGTAGTTAGAATCAAATATAAAATACATTCCACTGTTCATTATTAACTTGTCTGGCAGAGATAGCCATCTGTTCATAAAGACATTTAAAATATATGCAACAATCTATTTAATAACTGGCTTAAATGGTGAACAATTTAGAGAAATGCCAAACATAGGCATGACCCCAAAATATTTGAGGAAATAACTGTAAGCATAAGAATACAGATGGTTTTGAAAGGTTTAATGGAATAGCTATACTGCCATTTGCTAAAATGTATTTGTGGGCAGACAGAATATTATCTCCTAGTATGTACATAATGTCATAATTTTTTTGACCTTCAAATATTTGTACATCTACATTAATATTATGTCATGAATGATGTTTGAGAAATTTAAGAATATCTGTATGATAATTTACAAACTATACTAAACTTGCTATCATAATCCACCAGGATTTTCTCATGATCCAATTTTGTAGACCTTGAGTGTGGAACTTTTAATGGACTGTGATATGGTAATAGAGAATGGAATACAATGTGGAATTAGCATGATACCACAGGTATACGCTGAAGCAAATCACAAAGACTACTTGCATGTATTTATTGTTTATGGAATGGTGAATTTTACAACAAGAGCTTAAGAGATATGTTAAAAAAAAACTTCACCCAATGGTGGTAAATCTAAGATTTTTAAATATTCCTAGCATGGTCTTTAATATTTTATGTAAATGAATGTACATATTCTGAGTGGAAGCTTAATATTCAATGCAACAAAGTGAAATTTTTTTCAGACATTAAAATAACTACCAGATTTGATGCTTTCATGAAATGATTGAATATATTTGTCAGATTAATTACTGTCCAGATTCAGAACTATTTTCTTTTAAATCTACTTTCGTGTTTATAAATAGACTTGGCTAACTAAGTTTTTAAGGGCCTTACATGTTAATGCATGAAACCATAGAAGCTTTGTGATTAGTTTTTGTTGCCCACACACCTACATTCATACTTGTAAAAAATGAGCATTTTATTTGATTGTGTGGGAAAAAAATGTTTGCAACCTTATCCTTTTCCACAATGAAATGTGACATTAGTGTAGAAAAGAAACAGGCATACATGACAGATAAAAATAAAAGCTGATGGTTGATGTGCAATGCTATTGGTGTGAAATGTTAAATATTTCACAAAGGAATTAGCAATAGCCTAGGTAGATAATCATGTTTATTTGTGAAATGTGTGTTATTATTATTGACAAATTTTTCTAGTAATAATAAGAATTACACTTCACAACAATTAAATAAAACTTAAGAAGTCAAAACAACTATATGATGTATTGGCTGTTTTAGTATTTGTACTGGTATATAACTCGTTATACTGCATTAACTGAATCTGTTGATAATTATTATAGTAAAAGTCATACAGGTCACAGGCATTCATCATGGACTATTTCAGCAATGAGTGTCATTTTTTAAAATTTGATTCTACATATCTTAGGTGGCAACTATACACTTTATTTGTATCCTCTTACATAAATAAGAGGAAGGTCATTATTTAACACCCTGATAAATACATGGACATTTGTGGATGAGATCAGCTTAAAGGAGTGTATCCAGTACAATCCGGATTGAATGTCACGAGCTGTGATGTCACAATGAAAGCCATGGATGTTGATAATCAAATTTGTACAGTCCTACATGATGACAATTAGACCCCAACATGCTCTTTTGTTGACATGGTTTAGTACCTGGCCACCATTGTAAAGGTCCATAGCAATTGATAGTTTTCATCTGAAGTTTTTTGATGACAGTTAAGATGTAGAGTATTCATTAATCATGACTGAATTTATTTTAACTAAACAAAGTTAATATTAAATTTAAAACAAAAACTTGTATGTTTTATGTTATCTTTCTTTTGGCATGCACAGATAATATAGTGCACTTAACTTAAAATGCAAGTATTTCTTTACCTTCTTGTGGTATGTCATAAATTATTGAGTTTGAGTTAAGGAAGGTGCAGTATACAGTAATGTTGACTGATAAGTAAGCTAAAAAAAAGCAGCAGTATCATCTTCTAGTATGAATTTTTAAAGACTTTTGTTTGAGAAGAAGTGCAAAGTGCAGTTGTTTAATGTACTTGTCAAGTTGCTTGAAAAACCTTATGTGAAATGATTCTGGGGATTATTTTGATCGTTTGTGACTTATTGTATTGTCAAATAATGGAAAGTGGACCAGCTGGTTACTTGCTGATGAATGTGGAGTTTTTGACCCAATGGAGATAGTTGACAAAATTATTCTTATATATGCTTTTTTGTTTAGTAGTAAGATCTCCATTGCAGTTCCTTACAAAGGACTCATTCCTTTTTTTTGACATAAGCATTATGTGTCTGATTCCTAGGCCATTATCATTCATTGCATGGATAGCAGTCGCTCTAAGACAGTGTGCTGTGTACTTAGCGTATATGCTTCTTTATAAGTCAAACTGAAAACAACAAAGATCCTGATATCCCCCTAACATTATACACCTGCATGTGGTTTTTAATGATTATTCCTGGCACATCATGTGACAGCAGAGCTGGGTCTGTGCAGTTTGCAGTTGGATTATTCTTATAAGTGAGTATATATGGTAGTTTCAAAATAATATCCTTGACTCTTGTGTTCAGTTGTTTAGATCGTAAATTCAGTTAACTTTATCATTCAACAAGGCATTTGACTGTTTTAACTCTATATCCTTCACAATGTTTATATTTCTGTTTATGAATTTTAAGAATGTGCAAATGATATGATGTTAATAGTTTTTGGATAAGCTTCTCATTCTGCTTGGGTTATGCCTCTGCTTAAAATTAGCATAGCTGGACATAAGAATTTCTGTGGTATAACTGTGAAATAAACTTCATTGCCATTTCCACGAGTCTTGACACTCATCTTGAAGGGGAAAAAATAAGGCTTCTGTTTTGCAATAATGTGGCACATGTTATTTGTGCTTTTATGAAACTTGGACATTTTTCATTGATTTTTTAATATTAAATACTGGTATTAAATGGAATGTATTCATTGAATTAAGTCATTGATTACAAATACATGTAATAATTAAAATGTCATATTAATAAATGGGTTTTTAAGAATTCAAGTTTATTATTGTTTACAAATAATAAGATGCACAATTCTGGGGTTATCCATATATTATGTTTTATTTAAATTATATTGTATACCTGACTTTTGTTATGTTATACATTATCTTTACTTGATTTTCGTAATCTTTTTTTTTTTATGTTTACTAAAATTTGAGTTCAAGACCCAGGTTTTTTCATGCGAAATTCTTTTGTGTCTTAGTTCATGTGAAATTAATGTATATAGGATTTGGTAAACAATTATTCATTCCCATTTAAATTGCAATTGTTTGGAGTTTGTGATCAGAGTTTTTAGTTGTGTTCAGACATAATTTGAGAGGAATTATTAAAATTATTAATTGGAATTACAAAAAATGCTTGTCTGCTTTTTGGACTAAAACACTACTTTGGGGTATTGAGAACTTGTTCAAAGACATACTGGATTGTATTATTGTGGTACATCAATATATTCAAGATTACTGGTTCATCAGCACATTCAAGACTACTGGAATTCATTTGAAACTTTCTGTACTTTCAGACAATAGATAGGACAGTTAGTATATTTGTTGATTTTACTAAATTTGTTGATTTTGCTTCTTTCTATTATATGGTTTAAGCCCTAGAGTCATAACACATCAAGTTTAAAATATGCCTGAATATGTTCAGAATTTATTCCATTCAATTAGAAATACTAATTGTTGTTATTAGAATGGAAATCTGCAATACCTGTTATATTACTTGTTTGGTTTTGTATTCTCAAAGGCTGTTGAATTGAATAGTACTTTATATTTGACAACAGTTTAAGCCTTTGTACTTTTATGTCATTTTCATAAACATTTTTTTTGTTTTAAAAATACATATTCTTTCATGAAAGTCATGCAGATGTAGACTAAATGGAAGAAGTTGCAAAACAGTACATTAATTAGTCTCACAATGGATATATTTTTATAGAGTTAAGCATGCCAGTAATAATTTTCATACATTCTGTTGTTAGTGGCATCCCAGTTTCATGCACATTTGAAACAACAAAAAGTACATTTAGTTCTTTAATAAGTGTTGCATTTTGTATGAGGAAATTTATAATAAAGAACTGTGTGTTGCAGTTTTAACCCTGCTGACTGCTGATTTTAATATTCTTGATATATTTCTGTGTTCATACTAACCCTTCACGAGTTGAATACCCCACTGGTTTTTCCTTTGGTTAATTCCGAGTATCTGTGTTCATATTAACTCTTCAGGAGTTGAATACCCCATATGGTATTTCTTTTGGTTGATTCCGAGTATCCGTGTTCATACTAACCCTTCGGGAGTTGAATATTCCATTTGGTGTTTCTTTTGGTTGATTCCAAGTATCTGTGTTCATACTCACCCTTCAGGAGTTGTATACCCCATTTAGTGTTTCTTTTGGTTGATTCTGAGTATCTGTATTCTTACTAACCCTTTGGGAGTTGAATACCCCATTTGGTGTTTCTTTTGGTTGATTCTAAGTATCTGTGTTCATACTAACCCTTCAGGAGTTGAATACCCCATCTGGTGTTTCTTTTGGTTGATTCTAAGTATCTGTGTTCATACTGATCCTTCAGGAGTTGAATACCCCATTTGGTGTTTCTTTTGTTTCATTCTGAGTACCTGTGTTCCTCAGTCTGATTAAGTTTTGTCACAGAGAGTATTTTGAGCTTTGGTTTGCAGATGCTTTTGTCTTCTGAAAGCTGGGGCACTATTCTGTTTCTCCTTTGCTGATAAGGACATCTTTCTAGGTCATATATAAGGTATAATTGATATCTAACAGTTAATAATGCAGATATTAAATAGTTTAATTTTATCTGGATCTGTCTGAATGTTATATTTTGTTTTCTTGAAGAAGATTGAAAGCAAAAATGCATTAGTTTTTTTTTCATTTCTAACACATAATAAAATAATACAAATTAGTAAATATACTATCCATATTTGGAATAAATGCTAAGAATGAAAGTTAATGAGGATAAGCACATGAAAGTTGAGAAATAATAATAAAAAAAAATGAAGGAATGAAAATATTATTTGGAAAACTAAGGTTTAGTATTACAAAATAAAAATCACTTTATTGTAGATAACTAATAAAAGTTAAATGCTAAGTCAATCTTAAATATTAGAATTGAAAATTTTTTGGTTTGTTTTCATTTTACTATTTGATTTTGTGATAAAGCTATTAAGTGATGGATCTGTACCTTTGAATTTTGTTGAACTGAGAGCATACAACTGTGATTTGACCAAAGGCATTTAGGAAGCAGCTGATTTCCATTGCAAAATCATGTATAATCCATACCCCCACCATTAGAAAAGTAACATTCCATTAGGTAAAAAAAATTGTTCACATGAAATTAACTTAATAGTGGACTAAATTTTCATACTTTTTATACATTTCAATAATGCTCAAAGTAAGTATTCACAAGATACTATTAGGTTATGCTTAAATTCCAATTTTCAATATTTTCTTAAGAGTTCATTTTGTTACAGCCATTTCCTTATATTTTTTTGCACTTTTGTTTTCTTTCTTTTTTTGTTTTGATTAGGCATGTCATGCCTACTTGGTCATGTTCTTTTAAGAAACCTCACACTGCATGTCACATGATGTAATTATCCTGGAAAGCGGGAATTGGAGGGTGCATTCGGAAAGGGAAATAACAAATGACTGATTTTAGTCTTCATAATTTTTAATGTGTCTCAACAAAATTTAAATTGTATTTGAACTGTTCTGCTGTGAAGTAGAAGTTGCACCATCAATTATTCAACTGTAGCTTCATGGTAAATAAAAGCCAATTTTGAAATCTGTAATAGAATGGGTCCTCCTACAATACCCAATGGACTGAAATTAAGAAACATTCCATTGAAAACACGTACTTGTATAATGCCCAGAATCTTCTGGGAGTCTCCTGAATTGGAAGTTCATGTAGTACAAGGCGAGAAATGATAAAGAACACACGCACATTCATTAATGTAGATCAAAACACTTGATGCTGATTGTAAAAGATAGTTCTTGTTTATGTCATGGGAACAGAAGCACCTTGGCTGTCCAGGTTTCATCTGCAACAATCCCAACTGAATGCTGAACAAACTTCTCTAGATTATAAATTTGGGCGTGCTGACACCATACATCATGGATAACAGTGCCCGTGTATGTCTGGATTCATGCTAGATGATTTGCAGTTTCACCTTACAATGTAGTGCTGTTCCCAGTTAGGACATTAATTTTACACACATTTCATTTGATACCACGTCGTTTTGGAATCTGAATGCATTATTCCATTAGATTCTTCAGACCATTTTATTCAATACCAACTCATTTGAAATCTAAATTCATGATTTTATTTGTTGGATTAAATCATTTCATTTTAGACTACAACATTTTATCTAATATCATGTCATTTTGAAACTGATTTATTCATTCCATTTTCTTCTTTAAATTGTTTTATTTAATATCACATCATTTGGAATCTGAATTCATCATTCCATTTTGTTTTTTTGAAATCATTTTACTTAATACCAGATCATTTGGAATTTAGATTCATGATTTCCTTTGTTGAGTTAAATCATTTCATTTTAGACTAAATTATTTTATTTAATACCACCTCATTTGGAAGCAGATATTATCATTTTGTTTTGTTCTTTAAATTATTTAATTTCATAGTCATTTCATTTAATACCACAACTTTTGGAATCTGAACTCATTATTTCACTTTTGGGGTTCAATCACTTCATTTCATGCTACATCATTTCATATCACACATCATTTG
>QKMX01366664.1:19342-37629 GCA_003401595.1 Venustaconcha ellipsiformis | reverse complement strand
ATTGATGATGATGATGATGATGATGATGATGATGACGATGTTTGTTGCTCTAAAAAGAGTACACATATAACCAAGTCATAACAAAAGTCTAAAGTCCGTTAACTTGCATAATTTTAATTACTGAATGATTTAAAAACCTCACTGAAAGCTTCAGAATACAGTCTGATGGAATTGTTGCAGTAAGTTCACTGTTAATAACTGGGTATCACTACAGTAACACAGTAGAACTTTTATTTCAACTCGTTAGTGATCATCCAAACCTCATGAGGTTTATCTCCCCATGACATGCTGAATTAGAGCAACACCTAAGTTGGAATCAAAGTACTAAAAGTAACATACAAAAGACTGGAGAAAATTAAAATATATCAGCAGATAATATAGTTCATATAATTGAAGGCAAAAATTGTTTTATAAGAATTTTTGGTGCTTGTATCTTGTGACAAATTAAAATTTAACATAAAAAAACTTTCTGTTTGACCTTTTAGTGGAATATTTTTGAGAGTCAATTCACTCACATTACAGATATTGGTAAGCAAGCACACCAATAAACCTATTTATTTCAAGTGGACTTGGCCCTTAACTGCATTCTAATAAAGCATTAAACAGACTAGTTTTGTTGATCTATACCTTTCTCTCAAGCTGACTAGGTCCTAATCTTATTACAATAGATAAGTAAATAGGGACATATACACTACCTCTTTCTCAGGTTGACTTCGCCCCAATCTACATTTTAACAAAGTGTATAAGAGACTAACATTTACCAATATCTATCAATATTTTCATAACTAAGGATTTTTTTGTGAAAATAATATTGTCAATTTAACATAATCAAGGTTGACAAAATATTCAAGCAATTGTCCACAAGTGAAACATTTTTCTGTTAACTTTCTCTAAAATAAATCTCTGTGATGTTATTAGATATTGTGGCACCATCTGTCTGCAATGCCACATGTTCTCTAGTTGCAAACAAAAGATCTGAATTAGATTTTTCCCCAAGTACTGGAAATGGGATATTTCATCGGCTGAATATATTAAGTGTTGCCATCCAACAACATGATGATGAGATGTCAGGTTTCAGAAAAAAAGAGGCAGTGTCCATGGCTGATTGAAACATGCCCCCCTCATGTAGTGGTGTCTCATCAATGACGTCCTCTAATGTTGGTTTGATAACCTCTAATTTTGTCTTGCATGCTGCAGAGAGTATGTCTTTACAAATTTAAGACAGAAGAATAATTCTTCATTTTAAAAACTGTGTCAACACACACTTACTAAAGAACTGATAACAGTGACCAATAAAATAGTTTTGCAGACCCTTGTTTGACACTGTGCAATGTATGGGTTTGACTGAACATAACCATCTATTTCCTAAACTCCAAATATTTGTGCACATGGGAATTCTAATTGCTACAAAATGTTGCACTGAAGAGTCGTTATGCAATCCCAATTAATACAGTCCATTACGAAGATAAGCCAGCTTGTGTATTTTGAAGGTGAATATTCCCCAGCTAACAACAAACACATTCTTATTATACAAAGCCCAGGTACTGTATATACTTACCTGTGAGTTGAATCCAACAAAAATCGGCTGCACCAGCATATCTAGGTCTAAGCAGTTTGTTAGGAATAATAAGAAGAACAAACAAAATTGACCCAGATCGGCCTTTGCATAATACAACAACAGATTAGGGTATATGTTGTTCGCAGTTAGACTCGACTTACAAATGAAAATATGTCATATAAAGTATGTATGGTCATATACAACTAATTACTTTATGATCCACAGAACCAGTCTAAGTGTGGTAGAATATTAAATACTGTATTAAAATTGCTGTGATGGAGTGTTAAACATGCAATGGCCATAGTAGTTGGAATTTTGAAAAAATGTTAGTTAATTTTGTAATTGAGTTTTCCTTTCCTAATTCTGGTGGTGTTGCCATGGTGATGGATGTTGTACATTCCAGAAAGATGAACATCAATATTGTGTTTGCAAAGAATAAAATGCTCCCTTGTTGCTGCACTTTCATAAAGTAAAACTGCATCAAACAGAAGTTCTAAAATTGTTTTGCTGGACTTAGCTCATGTTACTCACATTGTCAATGGCTCATCCTTCTTGAGTCACAGATAAAATCTGACTTTTTTCCTTTAAAAACTAATCATACTTCCACACTATTGAAATAATATATAGAGCAAAATATTACTTCACTAATCTGATCATAAATAAGCCAATAATCTTGAATAAAGATAGTTTAAACATTATCATTAAAAGTTATGAATAAATTGAATTTCTAAAATGTCTTTAATTTGTTTTAAATGAATGTGTTGCTTCACTTCATGTGCTTTGGATATGCAAATTAACTGAATGATTCTTCAACAAAGGATTCAAAATACAACATCACCATAGTGATTGACAGTAAATTCAGTAAGGGGTTATTTTACCTCTGATAAATTTTCCTTTCGTTCATGATTGAAGACAATCTGCCCTTAGTTATCCATAAGTAATAGACATGCTGGTTTACTGTTTACACAGGTTATGGGTTTATATTATGGTGTCTAAAAAGTCTCTCTCGTTTTCTTTTTCTTCACTATGATAACTTTTTTCACAAAACAAATATTGGGGGTGGATTTGGGAGTAGAAATTTGTTTATCCTAGTGACATCTATTGGATTTCATGAGTTGCCTCCCTTTGTATGTATTGTCAACTTACCAATAGAATGTAACAGCAGTAGATTGTAAGTTTTACATTGAAAGCATGACTACAAACCAGACGTAAGCCATTATAAATGTACTTTAAGGAAATGTATTTTTACAAACATGGACAGGCAGTGGAAAATTGCTTATTTATCAGTCCATTCAAGTTGTGTACTCCCTTTGTCTCGATCATGTACAAACATTCTTAAAATTTGAACATCTTAATTTTGATTGGGTGTGTTGGCTTTTTACAACATCCAACGAAATTCACATACATGAAGCACAGAAATATCTGTTCAATACACCAAGATATCAAAACCTTGGCTAGTGAAGGTCTAGGTAGAGAAGAGTTGCAAATCTTTTTTTTGGAAACTGCTTTTAGTGTTGTGTTTGCTTTTATTCACTTAAGCATTTTTGATTGTTTTCCAAAAATGCTGCTTGAATTTTGCTGTCCTCTGCAATTTGCCACCCTGGGCCTAGTCATCCTGTGGGGAAATATGTCAATGCATATTTGTGTCAAAATTTTATGATAAGAGACCGAATTTTGTTATAAAAGTATAGGCTGATGTATGTTTGAATTTTCCTAAGGCCCAAGTTTATATTTAAATAAAACTTTAATTATTCTTTAAGGTGACTTCACTAATTATAATCCTCCTAATTAATCTGACTCAACACTTGGTAAAGATATTATTAATCATACACATATGTAAAACAAAATGTTCAGCCAAGGGTTCCATCTCAAGCAACTGGGTTCACTTGCTAATAATGGCCAATTTTCCAAATGTCACTAGATGAAGCATGTGATAAGTCAAATGATTTAACAGTCCATCCACATCTATTTAATTAACAACTTCAACAATGAAAATACACCTTATTCTTCTGATTAATATAATCAGTGGAGTGTAAAATATAGGTCACTGCTTTTTTCTTTTAATAAGCAGAACTCAACAAGATAATGGTGAATACAAAAATCTAATATTGATCCGTACAAAAATTTCATGTTCAGAATAGGGCAACAAACCTGAAGCTACAATGAAAGCTCCACGTTGTGACATTATAGCACAGACCTCCCTGACTAGCATCACATCTTCCTCTGTAGCAACAGAAAGCAAATCAAACTCCTCTAACACTTGCATTGTTTTGGTGGAATCTGTGCCTTTGTCACTGCAGCAGAAAAAATATGAATTTAATTTTAGAGAAAATAAAAAGATTTTGTAGGTGTAAGCTGAGTCAAACAGGTATCAGAGCTAACAGTTTTTAAACAATCAGAAAATATTAACTTTACTGGAATTTAAACATTTTCAAACTAAACAAAACTTACGATTCATATTTTGCTTGTCTTACGTCATTTATGTGTAATTGTCAGGGCAAGTAACATAAAAGACAGACAATATCCAAATTATGCTATGCATACAGATTTATTATGAAACATTGTTTAACCCAAAATGTATTGTACATTTTACCTCTTATTTCTCAAAAGCTGTGCATTTCACTGTTTACATTTGCTGGGGATTGCAAGTATAAATGTTTCCAAGAGTATATAGGAAAGACAACTCTTGAAGATTTTTAATTTCTCATATTCCCATCAATTAGGTGTGAGCTGTTAGGTTAGGGCCACCAAAAAATGTCCAGGGACTGATAAGGATACATGCACTACTCTATACGGATACTGTAAAATTCTGTGTACACAGCTACTGTGGTTCTCTGTCAAAAATTCTTTAACTATGGTATTAGTCTATTCTGTACACAATAGGCATTCAGATGCTTATTTCTGGCAAGACAACGTATTGTAAAGCTTTCCTTTTTATTTTCTTGCAGATCCGATTGTTTGCCACTACCACCATTACCGAGAAATATCTCCTTTTGAGATCAAGTTTGTATTACCTTTCAATCGCAGTAACATGTGTTGTGGTGAACTTCCATCTTTCAAACAGATTGTCTGACTCTTTGCCATTGAAAAGCACTCCTTCCCTAATCATCTTCACTAGAACCAGTCTCACCAGTTCCCCCAAGTAATGACCTGCATACAGCTTTTCAAATCTGTTATAAAGAATCGTTTAAATGATATCAACATAAACCATCATGACTAAAAATCTGATTTGCTTATGTTATCACAAAATGTGTGTATCTTCCACAAGAAATCACATATACTGGGTGAAATCGAAACAGTTGTAAGTTAAATCGATAACTGTCTGTGATGTATTTAATAATAAGTATACTGTCATGCAATGAACATTATGACAGGGCATACAAACAAGAGTCCCTTGAAATAATTAATGCTCTACTGACCAAAGAGAATTTCCAGAAATTTAAAATAAAGCTGATTCTTCCTTTTAAATGCTGAGTATGAAACATTATCTGACATTTTTGAGAAATACGATTTTGGAATTAATCTGTGGCCATAATTATACTGGATGAAAGATAAGCACCATTTTCATTCTGAACAAATATACACCATTAGAAGATTCTTGTTGAATACCCTATATTGATATGAACATCTATTCAGGAGAATTAGTGACAAGATTTTCTATATGTTTATTGTAGCAGCCATATTTGAGGTCAGATCAGTACCATTTTCATTCAGGGTCCAACAGATATCAAAATTAGTCTTAAGGTGAAAATTCCATGCTGCTATGACTGTCTATTTAGGAGAAGCAGCATTAATAAGATTTTCAAGATGGCTGCCATGGTGGTCATACGGTATTTCAGATTGGCACCATTTTCATTTAGTACCAACTATGACATCATATGAAGTCAACTGCAGAAAATCCAGTGCTGATATATGAGTAGCAGTAACAAGATTTTCGAGATAGCCATCATGGTAGCCATATTGGATATCAGACTGGAACTATTTTTATTTCAGAAAGAAAGTAGATGTTATAAAAAAATCTTCTAGTGAAAACCCCATTTTGATTTGACCAACCATTCAGGATGAATTACAAGATTTTCAAAATGCCAGTCATGGTGGATGTCTGTCTCAGCATTTTCATTTAGGACCAACCAGACAATATAAGAAATGTCTTATGGAGAAAACCCTATGCTAATACCACTTTCTGTTTAGAAAAGATGGCTGCTATGGTGACCACTGTGGATATCAGAGTTGAACTTTTTTGATTTAGGAACAGTTATACATCATACAAAGTGTACTGGTGAAAACCACATACTGATATCCTTGAGTGGCAATTAAAAAATTTACAACATGGCTACTATGGCAGCCATATTGGATGTTCAAGCAGAATCATTTTCATTTAGAATCAACTAAACATCATGCTAATTCTTTGGGTGAATAACACATGTCAGTATAACTTTTTATTCAGAAGGTGAAGTGATAATGCTTTCGAGATGGCTGCTGCGATCACCATATTGAAATCATCATATCATTTAGAAGCAACTAGACATTATACAAGTCTTTTTGTGTAACCCCTATGTTGATATGGCCATCTATTCAAAAGCAGTAGCAATAACAAGATTTTCAAGATGGCTGTTGCTGTGGACATATTGGATGTAAAAGTGGAACCATTTTCATTAAGCACCAACTAAACACAAAATGTGTGCTGGTGAAACCCACATATTTAATTAGACTTTCCTTTCAGGGTCAGTAACAATTAAATATTTTCATGGTAACTGATTTAGCACCAGTATTAGATGTCAGATTGGCACCATTTTCATTTAGGAGGTACTGGACATCTGCCCCTCTGTGTAAACCCGATGTTGATATGATCACCCATTCAGAAGGAGTATTGAAAAGATTTTTAATATTGCTATTTAGGTGGCCATACTGGATGTCTGAATTGTACCATTTTCTTTTATTTAGAACCAACCAGACCTTGGGATGAATGTGTGTGTAGAGTAATTAGTTGAGGAGGAGTAGTGATAACAAATTTGTGCTAATGAATGCATGAACAGCAGCTGACTATTGACATATAAATGACAATGAACAACATGCCGTTTGATAAGCTCTTCTGGTATATGACCAGTACATGCTATACACGAGTAAATAATTTGATAAACCAAATTTTTTGTCTTTGTACAGCAGACAATCAAAACCTTTATAACTGTAAATATGTTTAAGTGGAGTGGGGTTCCTTGTATTCCCCTACATGTTTAATTCCTTCTTTCAATTAACATTTAAGTAAAATAAAGTCCAAGCAAGGCCATCACAGGTTTGCACTAGACAAAAGTGTTATTGTTTTGTGTCTTTTTGCAATAAACACACTGCAAATAGTGTCTTTGGACTGAGCCATCTTTGAAGCATTTTACTGAAAGGCTTTTGATTTTTGTTGACTCGTGAAATGGTCTTTCATTGTTTACAGAAATCAGAGCAAAAGTTTAATTCTTTGTGAAGAGGAAACCAAAGGATACAGTATAGCAAACTCCTTCCCAAAACTGCATACACTTCATTGTTTTTCAAGCTACTCTTACCCATAATTTATTTCACCTACTTGAAGTATTATTGGTTATATTTGTAATTTATAATTTTCTTGCGCTTCAAATTTAAGATTGCAGAATTGATCTTCATACTATGTTATTTTGCTTATTAAATTAACTTTTTTCATTTGAATTCATGAATCCTGTGTTCTAATGCAATTTTTAAAGATCTGTTTTAAATTCTGTCCACAATGGAATGAAGTCTGCAATACCTGAACATGTGATTGTGAACAGTCCTCTTCATGGGTTATTTCCCTTGCTTTAACATTGTAAACGCAAATACATTAATTTCAACTTTGAGTAATGACAGCCATATTTGAAGGCTGATCAACACTATTTAAACACACTTAAGCCCTAGAAGTAAGTATACTTTCTGTCAAAAGTTGGTCAAATTCTGCTAAGCAGTTCTTGAGATGTAGGGCATTTAATTTGTTTTTCTATTTTTAGCAACAGGGGCCAAATTTTATGGAATAATGGCAATAACTTTTTAAGTCTTCATGCCATGATGCCTTCTGTTAAGTTTAGTCCAATTTTTTTTAGCAGTCATGGAAATGAAGTAGTTTAAAGGTATTTATATTTTAAGTAATGGTGGTCATCTTTGATGGTGGATCAGTGTCATTGGCACAGACTTGAAAGATCTTAGCACCTTGATCCTTTCTAACAAGTTTGGTAACATTCTAAAAGTGTTATTTAAATGCTTTTCTATTTTTTTATAACAATGGCTTATCTACTTTAAGTAACAGACAAATATCTGAAGGCATCATTTGTACAAATGTAAACGGTGTTCCAGCCTGGATGCTTCCTGTCAAACCTGATCAAAGTCGTTGGATTCTGAGAAGTCATTGACAGCTTTTTCTTTACTAATTTGATCACTGCTGCATAAACAGTCCTTGCGAAATAAACCTAAAATACAAAATTTAACCAAATTCTGTGAAATGTGATATCAGTGGATCTCTGATATCTATTTTTGTGAAACGGGTGTAACACTTCTTAAGAAGCATCACCTGCTTAAGTTTCACTAATCAAGATATAACAGTATACACACAGATGCAAACAACTGTCAGAGCTAAATGCAGAAACTTATCCAAGAATGTACAAATAGTATACATGTAAAAAATTAGCTTCCTCAAACAGGCAGTAGTTCTTAACTACTACTTAGGACCAAGGAAAAAAATTTTGTTTTAACAAGATGGTACCCACACACTTAACAGGGTAAATAATTATGACATGGCTTACCAAAAAAGGCAAGAAAAACAAAAAGCTTCATGGGAAAATCATTTGCAATAAAGTATTGACCTGCAATATGGAAAAATCCAAGATGTTTAAAAGCACATATACAAACCTCATTTATATTTCAAATTAAGAGGTCATTGTACCAAACAGAACATTGTATATTGTATACACCAACTAAACACACAGTATATAAAACATACAGGTGATATCAAGAGAATTTTAAAGTGACAAGCAAGGAACTCCTCCAGGACATTTACATAGAGAATGAATAACCCAGTTTCAAAACATAATGTGGTCAATATCAAATAATACATAAACCCCCTCCCAGCTTTCCTGCAGTTACTTCCATGGAGAGAGTGCCTTCTGCTCCAGTAGTAACAAAGGTTTTTAAACATTTCTGCCAACTCCTATAACTATGGGGAGAACACTCATCCGGAAGGGCTGCATTTGTGAGGTGGTAGTGGTTCCCCAAAGTTATTATGTTTGGGTGACATCCATAAAGAAGAATTTATTTTATCAGACTAAGATTTTTAAGTAGCAAGATATCTTTGGATATACCAATCTGGAGAGAGACCAAAGCCTATCTTTAAGTAGGAGCCCTGGCATTATATTTGAAAAAAAAATAAACCCAGGCTGAAATCTCCCAATAATATGGTATTTCACAGACTTCTCACTATCAACTTGCTGCTTGCTAAATTACCATCTACTGTTCCAGCTTAGTCATCTATTTTTACACTGTAACTGTAATGGGATTTTTTTGTTATGTTGTTGTACTGGATTAGCCTTGATTTCAAAACATAATGAAAAGGTCAATTACATAACCTACGTGTAAGATCCCACATGATTTGAATGCTGATCCAACTCTCTATCAAACTCTGTCTTGATGAAATCCATACATCCGTTGTCTCCTAGGGCCCCAAACTCACAATTGATGACAACCTAACAGAAGATAACATTTAGAGTAAAAACAGAAGAAAAAAAAATAATTTCAAAATCTAAAAGATTGCCACTCGCTTCAAATTGTAATGAACAAAGATTCTATAGTTATTACTGTCTTACAGATAATAAAACAGATGCAAATATGACCAATATGTTTTACCCTAAACACATACATACATAAAATTTGCTAATATTTTATAAGTGCTTATGTAAAAATCTTGCATACTGTAATAATGTTTAAAAATTTGTACTCATGTTAACCTCAGCATCTTAAGTTTCTGTTAGAAAATATACTTTACACTGATCAGATCCATTAAATTGGTTGTGGCATAGAAATATATCAAGATCTAGCTAGGGCAACGATTCAGATATTGCCATCTTGGCATGGCATTAATGATAACTGGAAAGATGTCTCAAAAACTAAATTAATACACCCCTGCTATGGAAGCAGCATATTACATAAGGTTGGTCTCTCTGTCCTATACATGTGTATATCATGCATGTACATCACACATTCATATGCCCAACTGCTCTTACATCTATCCAAGCAACATCTTGAAACACATATATATGACAAATCTTGCATGTGTAATTAGTCCCAAAGATTTTGATGGGATGCTTTTAGCTTGGTGGACAATTCAGACACAAAGTCAATGCACACATATTTTTCCGCCATCACTGTTTGACAAGTTTATCTAGAGTTATGCCCCTTTAAGAAGTTAAATGTATGTATTGTGTATCATACTACATGAACTTCATTGTTCAGAAAATATTTTCGCCCCTATGGATTTTGACTAAGATAATAAACATATAAACTGTAGCAGTTGTATAACAGATTAAAAGACAATAGTCATTTAATGTAATAGACCAACAATCTACTGTCCAAATAAGAATTTTGAAATATTCAAGATAAGAAAATTTCTTCTTATGATCTACTTAGTTTCAAAACCATCTGTGATATTCTCCAACAAGAAGATTTTCAATCTGCCAGTGTGGCAGGAACAAAGGATGTAAGATCAACACCATTTTCATTTAGAACAAACTAGACATCATTAGAGGACTTCTGGTGGAAACACCTTTAATACTAAAATATGATCATCGATTCACAAGAACTAGCAATGATAAGACTTTCAAGATGGCAGCCACATTTGATATAAGATTGGCACTACAATTCTTTTAAGGACCAATTAGGTGTGATAAGAAGTCTTTTGGTGAAGCAAATAATGGAAGTGTAGCAATAATAAGATTTTTAATATAGCCATCATAATGGATAACAGATCAGTAGCATTTTCATTCAGGACCAACTAAGCACCATAAAAAGTATTCTGGTGGAAACTGCATGTATGAAGTAGCTATAATAAGATTTTCAAGATGGCTGCCATGGTGATGATATTTGAGGTAAGAGCAGTACCATTTTCATTTAGAACTCAATATTATCAAATATCTTGTAGTGAAAACGATATGCTGATATAACCATCAATTCAGGAGAAGTTGTGGTAACAATATTTTCAAGAAGCTCATTGCGGCAGTTGTCCTGGATTTCCAAACTGAATCATTTTTATTTTGGACTGAGATGACTTCAATGATGTTTTCTAGTGAAAATTCTATCTTGAAATGACCCTCCTGCAGGAGGAGTAATGATAAGATTTTAAAGACGGCCACTACGGCAGCAATACTGGATGCTTAAACAGCATAATTTTCATTTTGGGCCAACTAGACATCATAAGAAGTCTTCTGGTGAAAAATACACATCAACAAGACTTTCTGTTCAGGAGTAGCAATAACAATAACATGATTTTCAAGATTGATGCCCCGGTAGTCATTATGGATGTCAGATTTGCACTGTTTTCATTTAGAACCAACTAGACATCATAAAAAGTCTTTTTGTGGAAACCCAATGTTGACATGACCATGCCTTCAGAAGAAGTAGTGATAACAAGATTTTCAACTTGGCTGGATGTCACAGCAGCTCCATTTAGTACCAATCAGATCTTGGGATGAAATTGTGAAGGGAGTTTCATGGCAATCTTCTATGTGGTTTGGAAGAAGGAGCATTAACAAACTTGTGCTAATGAATGAATGGTTGCAGAATGATGGACAACAAGGCATTCCAGATATTAAAAATAAAATCCTCTAAACTGTCCAATCAAATAATTGAAACAAGAGGCTCTACTAGACTTAAGTTTGCTCACAACTACCTTAGAGCCAAATGCAAGTGCAGCTGGCAAAGAAATCTGAGGTAGCTAGATGCTTTATGTAGAAATTTCTTCCAATGTTGCTGGCTTCATACAATATGAAATCAACTGTTTCAATGTTTGTCTATTTCAGCTCCCTAAACTAGCATGCTTTGTGTCAAAGTTAAAGTTTTGAACTAATATTGTTCTGCTTTTAGAAATGGTAGCTGTATTTGATCATGGAACAGCGTCATTTGTAAAAAAATCTATAAGTGCACATTTCTGTACAAAAGTTCCTTGAAGGAACTAACATTTTACTGAGAAAAATTTCCATGAATTCAAGAGACCACTTCTTCCCTTTAACTGGTGAGTGTTGAAACCATCTCTGATATTCTTGAGTGATATGATTTTTAAATTGGCCATTCTGGAAACCATACTGGATGTAAGATTGACACCATTTTCATTTTGGACAAACTAAACATAATTGGTGAAGCTTCTTGCTGATATGACCATCATTCAGTAAAATTAGTGACAAGATTTTCAATATGATCATTGTGGCAGCCATATCTGTGGTCAAATCTTCATCCTATTCATTCAGGACAAACTAGACATCCTACTTCATCTTCTGGTGACAAACCAATTTTGATTTGACTTTCCATTTAGAAGGCTAGATAGCTGCAATGGTTACCATATTAGATATCTGATTAGCAATGTTTTAGTATCATCTAGTCTTCTGCTGAAAACCAAATGCTGATATAACATTAAATCTAGAGGGAGTAGTGATAAGATTTTTAAGGTGTAGTGGCCATATTGAATATCAAAGCTGCAAAAGTATTTTCCAAGACCAACTAGACATTTTAAGTCTTCTGGCGAAAATCCCAAGTTGATATAACAATTCATTCAGGATTAGCAGCAATACGAAGCTTTTCAAGATGGCTGCTGTGGTGGCCATATTAGATGTCCAACCAGAACTATTTTCATTCATGCCAACACTGTAAGAGGTATCAGCTTCACTCATATAAGCAGCAAAGGAACACAATCTGAGCATAAAAAGTGTAAACTATGTATTACATGCCATAATTAAAGTAGACTGTATGAAAATTGTACATTTATTTTGGATTACTAAACTGGATCTGCAGCTGGTCAATACAAATACAAAACAAACTGATAAATTATTTATATTCAACACACATCAACTCTACATGTCTAACTTTTGCTAAATGATTATGAAGTCCACAAATTCTTTTGTACTTAATCCGAGGGCTGTATTACATCATTCTCATAGTCTTCTTTTAAAATTTGTAATGCAGTGTTGATTTTTTCATTTTTCTAATAGGCTATGTATTTAAGTTTAAAATGATCCATCTGCTCTAACAAGTTTGATCCACAAGACATATGGTAAAATCCCATTTCACTACACATCTTGTACCATTTTCTTTAAAAGTAAAGACTGGTCCACTATCTAATTGGATTATCAATATAGTAAATCTGTGAGAAAATCTTTCAAAATTACAGAAACCCATCTGTTTTCTGCCAAATGGGTCAGATACAGTTGTTATAAACAGAAGGTAAGAAAAGTACATGTAAGTCTAGAATGAACAAATGAACTCTTATGCTATTCTTATGCAGCTTTCTTTTTAGAATATTCTCAAATTTATATGATGGGTGAGATTAGGAAGATGACAATAAAAATGACAAACGAAATATTTTATTGCTTTATTTTAATTTTTTTTTTAATGTACTGGAAATGTGTAATCCATTTACAGGATAGTATAACATGTAATTAGCTAAAAAAATGTAATGATTATGCCAAAAGCATAATGATTGGCATGTGTTCATTTTTAATCAGGTCATACTAGATATCATGATAGTAAGTCTTCTACTGGCACCATTTATATTAAAGATCAACCAAACATTCTACTGAAAACTGCATGTAACTTTGAAGGTTGGTTCAGGAGTAACATTGCTAATGAGAATTTCAAGATGTCAGCTATGGTGAATCAACCAGACCACGAGATGAATGCAGGTGTAAAATATACACTGCCTGACAGACAAATAATGGACAACAGGTAGATCTAAAAAATGGGCAAGTTGTTGGGAAAATAGGCTTGATGTGATGTAAAACAAATGGCCTGGTGTGGAATAAGAATGGCATGTTGCAGCACCATTCCAAAATGGCTTGGAGAAACATTAATTGATGATGAATATTTTCCTACTAAAAACCATAACAAAAATAGTTATTGTCTGTTGGACCAAAACTTTAATCAAGACAAGTGATGGACATTGATGACAATGTCAAGGAAAGTATATAATTTACCCTTATTCTCTGAAGCTAACCACTATTATATTATCCTGTTCCTTAAGCTACTTACATCCAGGACACACAATTTATGACGGCTTACCAGAGAAGAGTCCTCATTATCCTTGTAACACGAGTCCCACTTTTCTATGTTACTGACATGCTCCACAAAAGCTGCATTGGATCCAGTGCCTGCAGGAAGCAAAACGAAACAATAATTACCAAAACCAAAGATTATATGAAATCATGAAATTATTATCATCCAAATAAATTTGATCCAGGCAATTCATGAACCCCAAAATCCCTATCCATTACAAAGTGTCAGTCAATTGTTGCTCATTTTGAAAACACAAATTTATCACAAGAAATCTCATCCAGAAAAATGTGTTATTTGTTATGTAATGACACCAGTAGTGCTAAGCTTGTCTAAATTGTTTGCTGCCATAATGGTTAGACAGTATACCAAAATGGTTAGACACCTGTACAACTTACTCTAATGGTTAGACACATGGATAGCTTGTCCTAAAGGTCACAAACCTTGATAGCTTGCCCTAATGGTTAGACACCTGGATAACTTACCTAACTGTTAAACACCTGGATAATTTGCCATAATAGTTAAATACCTGAACAGCCTGCACTATATAAGATATGTACATTTAATGTTTAATAACTTCAATCATATTTGATTCAAAATGGCATAAAATTTCACTATCCACTGCAAATATCTAATAAAAGTGATACAACTTTCAAAAACAATACAATTTTGATAAATAAAATGAGATTGGCATGGTTTTACAAAATATGTTATGCTAAGTGAATAGGCAATTAGTACAATTCAGTCCCAATCATTTCCCCACTGCCCACCCACTACATCTGAATGATCAACAGTAATATGATAAAAAACTGAATTTAATTGGTAATTATTCATATACTATTGCTGTTTGTAATAAAACTTAATTTCAAATTTCAAACTTCACTCCAATAGTACAAACAACTTAATATTAATATATGAATGCTGACCAATGAAAAACCTCATGAGAATAATATATTAGCATACAATATTTATAAACACAGCAGCAATTTCCATCAACTACTTTTTTCATTGCTTTATTATTTATAAATGTTTTGGATATTTTCACTCTTAATATTATCCAATGGGTGAAAGACACAAGACACATTCAACTGACAAAAGAAAAAAGTGACATCCCATTTTTTCCACCATTATTTTTTATCTCCAACCATTTCAAATTATTTTTGTTATACTGAAAAGGAATTTTTTTCTCACTTTTGGACATGCTACAAATGAATTTGTGACAAGTTACATGTCATTTTGTCAGTGGGGTGTAGGGTTCCATAGAAATCAACTATACAATTCTAACATAAGAGTATTGTGAATGACACATCATACAAATGCCCAGCATTTAATAATCATCTATGTATATGGCTAATTTTTTTTAATACAAAACCATTTTTCTTCTATCACTAACTGTGGCCTTAACCTCCAACATATTTTAGAAAAAACCAAAATCAATACTATAGTTGCATGCTTTCCTCAAACTTTGGTACAGGTTGCTGAAACTAATGATATTGTGCAGATACCCATTTTTCTCTTTTCCTTGTACTGACCTTGACTTTTAACACCAAATCAATATGGTTCTTCCATACCTTTACAGTTTAGAAACTGAAGATGGAGAACACAACTAGTTATTGTGAAGACACAAAATATCTTTTTTCAATTACAGTGATTTTGACCTTTGATTTTTTTGACCTAATTTGATAGGGTTTTTCCTTAATCCCAGTGCAAGCCCTCCAGAAAGTTTTATAACTGTTAATGATGGAGAACTCAATTTATCGAGCTGCAGCTTGTTTTCTTTCAGGCTTAGTGACTCTGACTGTTGGGTTTCAAAACTGACAAGGTTACTCCTTACCCTAAGTGCAAAGTATGATGATAATGAAGACCTAAAGCTATTCTGCTGAAACCATATTGCTCTTTCATTCATAGTGACCTTGACCTTGGATCTGGTGGTTTGAAATCAACAGGATTCTTCCATATCCCAAGCACAAGCCATCTCAAAGTTTGGTAACTGTAGTTGATGGACAACAAATTATTCTGCAGAAATCATTGTGATTTCTAGAAATAGTGACCTTGATCTTTGAGCTTTTGACTCTGAAATCACTATGGTTCTTTTCACCCGAAGGGGGCAGTAGATAGTTTAGTGGTTTTGGGCAAACACCTTTACAGATCACTGACATCTCACCTGTCTACACGAGTTCAAATCTAGGCTTGCCCAACATGGGTATGTGAGAAAGCTTGGTAGTAATTTCCCCATGGGTCAGTGATTCTTCCCTGGGTTTTCATAGGTTCTTGGTGTGAAACTCATAAAAACCAACCAGCCTTATCCCAAGTGCAAGCCATTTGCAAGAAAATGTGGTCATTACATGGTTCAAAAAAAGGCAAAGACATCGTGAAATGATTGAAAAAAAACATTTAAAGTGAAATCATTTTAAAATATTGATGGAAACTCAATATTACTTTCTGGCAATACTTTTACAGGATTAGACACCAAATATGCTTCCATTTTTATAAACCAGATTTACAAGGAGGGAATAAAATTCTTTGGATAACCTTGAGGTATGAGTCACCTCAGGTCTACTAGTACTAGCATGTTTCACTTAAACTGCCTCAAAGTAACATTATCACACTGATTCTTCACTTAGAAAGTATGTTTTCTTCTGTCCTTGCATCAAATGTACAGGCACACTGTTTATCCAACAAATTGCAAACCTGTTAAAAGTTACCTATAATAGCATATGGTGTCTCTAGTCGTCAACATGGCTAGTTTACCACATTAAAAACAAACATGCATTTTCATCGCTGACCAAATAAGTCAGATCAGGCTTACAAAATCAGAAATTATAAATCTTTCTAGTTTCATTTTGCATGTATAATACAGTGTCATACTGTAAATATTGTGCAAAAGAAATATTCATATACCTGTTCTCATATTCATGTGGATTCACTTAATCCACAGTTTGTCAATAACAACAATTTCCAAAGTTACATCCCTTAATCATACCACATGACTTTTGAAGCAGCTAATATTAGGCATAATAATGTCATATGTAGGTATCCATTGCAAAACTCTCTCTTGAAATATACAGACAAATTAGAGTTAATGCTTTGCATACTACTACCACCATTGTAAAGATTTTCATATGCAAACTATTCAGAAAGTCTTACCAGATTAAATATCCCATTCTCAAGCATGTATAATTTTAGTGGTGTTACATAATATTCTAATCTCTAACTATATGTCACTTTTCAACGGATTCAATGTTCACTGCAATCATGTCTGATACAAAATTGTGATACTTATTAGTCTCTAGAACAGTGATTATAATTTTTTCATTAGGTTCCTAACTATAAAACATAATTCTACAAAAGTACAAACACAGTATGTAATAATAAGAAATAAACTGGTCTGCCTGTGGAAATGCAGTGAAAAATATAATAAAACTAACCTAAGGGTGAAGTTAAGCAGCTAAGTCACCAGGTTTAACACATCAGTCCAATCAAAGCCAATCAAAAAGTTAGGATGTAAGTGTGCTAAACTTATTCAGTGAAGTTCATTCAATTATGTGAAGATGACTAATAGGGCCAACATATGTGTAGGTAGACATATGTAACAATACAACAAATCCACAGAATGCCAGGTCCTCAATATTCCACAATGGCAGAATCCACCAAACCATGTGAAGAAACTAAACCAAGAAAAATAGACAACTTTGATCTGCTCTTCCCAGGGTTAAAAGTATCCTTAAGACAAATGTACCCATCAAAATTCATGACTGGACACGAAACAGTGTAAAACAACTAGCTAATACAAAACCTTAACATAATCATGGAAGAATAAATGTGGGTCACACCAACCTCTTTTCACCTGTGATAAGCAGTACCCTCCCTGATGAATACACCCATCAGATTTCAAGTGTAAATTAAAAAGTGTTTAACAAAACTGACTTAAATGTAAAAACTTGACAGTGATGCCTAAGACAATGTAACAACAACACTATCAGAATGTTATATCCATGTCATGCCTATTATTTGCTTACATGATAAAAATGCCAGTATGGTAAAAGTGAAATACCCAATATCAGTCCAATTCTGCAATTCTTGTCCAGATAGTTCCCTGCCAGCAGAGTTCCTGTTGTATCACTTATTCTAGCCACCACATCAACAGGCACTGGTAAACCCTGAAGTATGGATGTCAAAACAAGTCATTAGTACAAACTAATCAAATTAACTTAGAGTATCTAGATTCTGCTGTATCCAAATGTTCAAACTTGACAAATTATACTTGTGTTAACCTTATTAGGGTGAAGGTCAACATATTTCAAATGAGTATATAAAAAAAGAAATAAAATGCTGCCATGATTTTTTATCTACATTCACACAAGTAGGAAAAATGGTGGGTAATTGAGAGTAGCAGAAGATCATGGCTCTATAACAGTAGTAGCAATTTATG
>QKMX01366612.1:17119-31703 GCA_003401595.1 Venustaconcha ellipsiformis | reverse complement strand
CAAGATTCATTGATTCTTTATACAGTGATACGGGTAGAATGTCATATCGGGAAATGCCAGTGATATGTTGTTAAGATCATTATATTACAATATTAAAAAAAAATGGTTGTTGCGATTAAACCAGGAATATTACTTTTTTAAATTACGCGTGCGTATAGCACGTGTTGTTATAGCAACCTCATTGTTACTTTGTACGCATTTTGATCCTTCAAAAGCAAATTCGTGTCCATTTTTGGTGAGATCCCTTTGTTGACATGACCCTGACCTTTGATAACTATTGCTGTATGCCAATATGTCAATGGCCTAGAATGCGGTCATGTGTTAACAGTCTTATTGTAACACAGTAATATTATCCAAGTGATCCTTGAATTAGCTCACATTGATTCAAAAATAATAATTTAATCCAAGAATTATGAATGGGCACATTGTTATTCCAGTTATTAATTTAAATAAATAAATCCCACACAAAAAAAATGAACACATCAATAAGACAGATTTCATTTAGGACGTTAAGGTAGGAATGAATAATGTTATAGTAAATATCATTAATATAAAAAAAACTACGACACAAATAATAGAGCCAGGATGTAGGTAAGTTTCCTTTCTAAAATATGTAAAGTTGTCAACAAATTTAGGAATTTCCAAGTGAAAAACTAATGTCCGACTATTAGATAGAAAACATACTCCTAGCCACTCGTAACTGTAACAATCCGATTTAGTCAACACCATTAGCTAGGTAGAACAAGAAACAACCCATATTACCTGCCAAACCTATCCGGAGCTATGCAGCTAAATTACACATTGAGAAGTAAAGGACTACAACTGAGACCCAAACGGCATTCCAATGTTAATAATCTTCAGATCATAGGGACACACTGGAAATAAAAATTGGACAGCGACATTGGAGAGAAAAGGGGGAATTATTATTAAACCACCATTTTTCTGGGATTCCTTAGACAAGCGGGAAATCGTATGTTAAATATGTCCATAGATTTAACACGATGATTAAATATAGAAAGGGAGGAAATATTTGGTTGCTATTTTTGTGGATTTATAAACGACAGGGGGAAATCCAATACTATAAATAATCATAGGTTTTATCCGTTTTTAAATAATAGATAAAGCTCAAACGAGGACAGAATTTTAGATATTGCGTTCATCTTTGTTAGAAGGTGGTCTCAGAAGAGGTTTGAATATGGTTTACTTTGATCTCACATCACTTACTACAAGATTTCATTCGCATACCATATCAAAACAAAACAATATTATTTTTGAAAACCTTTAGAAGTTTTGTAGTTTGAAAAACTTAAGTAGTTTTGTCACAACTATCTGATCTTAAAATCAATACTCAAACCAGACGAATTCCCTTTGAATCTATGCGTAAATGAATAGTCAGGAAGCGTTATTATTGGTTCGCTTTTAAAACTGGATCCTTATGCCGAAGCTATACAGCAAAATATAAAAGATAGATCAAACAGAAGAGATATCCAACACTCAAAGAAGAAGAAAAAACTCCAAAAGAATATAATTCCTTCGAAAATATAGGTACTGCTTCTAGAAGGTATGTATGATTAAGGAAACCTCGTTTTGTAACCATTTCCTCTAATGCTCCATTAATGACGATGCCCTCTAAATTTGATTTAAACAGGTATATCATGTAATTACAAACTGGAAACCCATCTCTAAAGAATTTGCAGCCGAAAACGTTGCCTCACCAGAAATAAATCAAAGAGACGGGATATGAATGTTGTAAAGTGTATTGGATAAGCAAGATTTATTTCAGGTTTCTCCTAACAAATTTGTCACAGAGTAATCACCATAGTCCAAAATAGAACTTTGAAAAGAAACAAAAATATATACCTTCTATTTAGTCAAACATGACATGTTTTCTCCATACTTACCAAATCAGACAAGCGCTGAAAAAATACCGCACGAAGAAAAGAGCATAATAAGCTGATTAACTTATTGAGCAGCAGCTACTTGTAATAAGCAGCATATGTCACAGTCCTGCTCATGCCGCTGACTCCGGAGGAATTTAAACTAAGCTATAAATAATACGTCTGCAAAGTGCATATTAATGGTTATACAAGCCCATTCGACAAACATTTTCTTGGAGTCCAAACAAAGTGACAGGATTCGATTATCCTTAACTGGAAGATTTACGGATGTCTCTAAAGTAACGTCGTACAATCTAGGATAAAAATATTTATTTTGTGAAATGAAAGTCATTGTCTTGGTACATTTTCAAAGACCGTTTATGGGACTTAGTTGGAAATATTTTACAAAACTGCATATTCTGAAATATACTAACGTGTTTACCACGTTCATATGCAACCAAAGAAGTGACAATTTAAAATCGAAGTGATTGTGCTTGACTGATTGTTTAGAAAGATCAGGAAATAGAAAATTTGTTAAAATCAGAAAATTTTTTTCGCATTGGAAAAGCAAAACTTACTTTTGACGAATGTAATTTACCCAACTGAATTGTTGTTTCGTTTTGTGTTACTAAAACTAGTATGTGGACTTGAACTATTTGTCTGTAATGTGTAAGTGATGTGGAAAGGAACTTTGATTTGCCTAAGTTACGATATAGAAAGTATTCTCAATCGACGAACACTTAAAGCGGGATAACATCGATTTCAAGAAATCAATGTCGGTTGGAAAGGAAACCCATCCAGTTTCTATTCTTGGATTGTTAGACAGATCAAACGTCATTGACAATAGAAAAAAGTAGAAGTCACGGTTATGCCATCAAATATTTTGTGCATTCCCTTCTCAGAGGTCATCTCTAAAATTAGCAACAACAGAAAGCACCGTGGGTGTCTGTGCAGAACGTCTAATCACCTTTTTCTGTCAATAGCTTTGTTCCGCATTATGTTTGAGTTAAAAAAATGTGAACTGTTGTACTCAGCAGTTGTATAGGTTTTCGTCTGTTTATCCTTCGTTTATATATAACGACGAAAGTAACACAATTATAACTATGAGAACACCAGTCAGAAGGTTCTATTCACAATAACCATCCTCTAGAACGCTCCTTGGAAAATTATGCTTTGAATTTTAGAGAGTCCTCGGAGAACAAAACCACGAAACAATGAATAACAAATTTGATTGAACATTACCAAGCGAAAGTTCTGTGCATGTAAATCCCAATAACAGATTATGTTGTTTCACTGCCATTGGATGACGAAGCTCGAGTGGCATCAGCTCTGAGAGAAATACTTTATCCCACTCAAGTCTGGAATACCAGCGAGAATCAAACCAAGTTAGTCGTAGAGATCCTCAACAAACAAATTGAGGAACACTTGGACAACATAATCCTGGCTTTCATAAATCCGAAAAGTTAGCACCAACAAATCCTCGAGTGAATACCAACTCCATGAGTGTTCTTTTGTTATTATTTTAAAGCTCCAAATACCACAGTTATATGCAAAACGTCTCATATGCCATATCACCTTAATAATACATAATCTTCAAATAAATTCGTACTAGAGATGGTTGGATACTTTCAAACCAGATAATATCGACGATTGAACACATTATGAACCATGTTATTTCTCCCTAAGACTGAGAAACGCGGTCATATTTCATATGCATGTGAATTAATCCGATATTGATAGACAAAGTCCGTGGGTCAACCTATTTCAGTCTTTTAAGTTGCAACAAAAGATTCGATAGCCTCACGGCTGTAAATAGATGAAGCCATCAGCAAGCTATGTCGGATACAGAAGGTGGTCCTTATGTCATATTATTCTCGACTACTTTGTTTAAAATATGAATAATTGTATACAACATTTGAGACAGGTTATCATATTTTTATGATATGTGTACAAACATATTTAATTTCAAACTTTTCAGATCTGTTTTAAAAGGTAGATCTACATTTCTTCCATCACTCTGGAAAGATTATATCCGCAATGTTCGAATATAGTTGTGATTAGATTAGTCGCTAGCGACATTTTTTAATGAATGAAATCAATACTTTTGGGGCACTCCCGAAAAGAATGGGATTATGAGTGACATATTATCAAAATTATTTCAACTATGTTTATCAATCATTTCTCAAAGCAATTGGCAGAACTAACAAAAATACTGAACGAGTACCAGCTAAATTCTTATCGTTTCAAATTTGAGTGAGAGCAGTTCCTTCGAAAGAAACAACCAGCAACGCAAACCGAATTTTTCAAATCGTTTTTATCCATATCTGAATGAACGTATGACAGATTTTGATGCGTGTGTGTACCTGATGTCGTCAAGTGCAACACAGATTATGCGTTGCTGAGGTGCATTCCTTTCAAAGTCAGTTCTGCCATAGCTACGTCCCTCTTCATCTTAATATCAGTCAATTGTACTTTTAGACAGTGTACGTATTATAATAAAAGGAGAATGGATATTATATTTCCAAAGGAAAAGTCTAATTGAATATACATATTCGACTTAGTTTCTCAAGTAAACTGTAACAGGTGTATAATATGTACTAATGAATCACTCGGCAACGAGGATATGATTTAGAAAACAAGTTAAATGTGCTTTTAGTATCCATTTATAAACATGTCACTCTGCGTGCTTTATAAGATGCAGTTTTGAAGGAAGGAAAATAATTTATTCATAACACACTCGTCTACCAACAAAGCTCTAAACAAGCCTTAATGAGACCAGGCCAAAATGTGATGCTTCAAACATAGGAATAACTCTGGTGTCGCCGAGACACTCTTATAAATGAGCTACACACATCTGTCCAAGGCATTGATTCCCCTTTTATCCCACAGGAAGGACAAAGCAGAAGAGAGTTTGGAAACCCTTCAAGTCTCACAAACATGCTCAGAAAAGAAAATAAGATAAGACTAACACCAATCAGAAAAATATCCACTTTTTAATTATTAAAGCAATGTTGCACCAGATTCCTGCAAATCTTCCGAGTAAGAAGTCAATATGTTTGCCATGCCACCGACAATGATGATGATGATGCAAGCATCCCTATATGTAGACATTCATCGTGTGTCTTCCTTTACTACCTTAGCACCTGAAGAGTTTGAAATCAAAGAACAAACGGAAGATTGTATCGATCTGAACAACAGCTACTTGTTTCTGGAAGTCAAAGTTCTCACAACATACTGCAACACTCATGAGGCCGATATTAGGGTAGCTTCTGTCAAAATTGTAATGTATTCGTTGTTCAGCTAAGTGATTTGTACATTAGCAACAAACTGGTCAGCAGCAGCCACGCACACTTACTCTCACCTTGTTTACCGGAACAATTTCTTAACCTATGGAAAAGAAGTCAAGAATACACATCATTAACATGACATTTTGAACGCCTTGAAAGACACAGCCTTCACTACGAATGAAGATTCTCGCAATACTGGATTTAGCGATTGCCATTAAATTCAACCGAGAACGCTGTTCAGAAGTGACAATTTGTTTACAATTGGACAAGAGTTTGTTAGACATTTATTTGTTGAATAGTGTATTGGTATTAGATTATATCGACGTAGTACTGAGTCATTTGATGGATAATTCGAACGAGTACATAAAGGATATGAAGTCGACATATCTTACTTGCGATTTGTGGAAGTCTTACTTAAACATTAGTCAGACTCTGACCAGAACATAAGGTAAGAATTATCTAAGACGATCACAAGTCACAACTTTAACCATTGCCTATGAATTACGATCCTGCTCAAAGATCGTGCATTTCAATGTCAACTACTAAAACGTGTACTTGGTACCATCTACAGCAATACAGCTCTCAATTTGATCAAAGTCCGGATGTTCAGTAGGATATTCTTTATTGGGATTTGATCTTACTCCAGACCAAGACCTAGATTAATAAAATGTTTTAGCGCTAGCCCCGGAAATATGTGACGTAACTATTTTCTACTCAGAAAGGCATAAGCCACAGACGACAAACGATGAAGAAGAAAAAACGAAGAAGAAAACAAAATACTATACGGAACAAGAATTCACGAGAAACATAGGTAGGATATCACAATGGCCTAAACAAGAACAAAATGGCTGAAAGAATAATACATCCGATCAAGAACATTGTTATGTTTGACAAACAATGTTTTAATGACGAATCAAGAAGAAAAGTTGGAAGAGTTTCTGGAATTCTTCACTTAGGAAATAGTTGCATAGAGACATTAACGACTATTCCCTGTTCCCAATGACTACCTTTTGCAGACGAAACACATTGAAACTCTTTTGTAAAATGTCCATTCATCTATTTACTTGATATCTCTTGAAGGCGAAAGTCATCTGCGAACTCATTACTTATTATTGCCTGTGCAAATGAATACCTGGGAACTTTACTATCTTCTGAACCTCAGTTCGTACAGATTCACCGAATCCAATGGTATGTGCTAATGACGAACGTTCCCATCGAAATCTTAAAGATCTTTCAGCTGATGTCATCAACACAGATCACAATCCTCACCCAGAAACCCATTGGATAGCCGTTTACTGTCCAAACCATTACTGTGTGAATTTGCTTTTATTCATATGGAAATTCTACTTTGGTCCACGAGATTAAATAATGTAAGATTTAAATAATCAGATTCGTGAGAGTATGGACACTATTGTATGTACGTCTTAAATTAATGTAGCCTTGGAATTCCATTCTAGAAAGATGTGTGGATGGTTTTACAAATGATTTCTTCAGAAAGGATGATAGCACACACACGTGGTTTTCTAAACATTATAGTCATGTACGTTATGGTACAGAAACATCGTGTGCATCGATGGCAAAATTATACATAAGTAGATTATTGGAAGTTGAATCTTCCTCAACAACTGTGTCAAATATATGCGGTATTGTGGGTATTTACATGTAGAGGAAGGGCTAGCCTTAATCATACTTCTTCATTTATTGATGTTGAAGCGAGCATGGTTAAGTAATAAAAACGTCGATTAAAATCATGTTAACTGGTTGTATGCAGCAGCAAAAATAATTCCTTGACTGTTTTACGTTCTCTCTCTTTCCTTTGTCTCTTCTCTGTCTTTCTGTCTATGTTTCTGTCTCTCTCAAACTGTATGTCTAGCACAAATTATATCCAAAATGTCCGATACAATTCTTTTGTGAGCTTTTTTGTTTGGCCATTGCTTAAGTTTGAACAGAGTAATTCTGCATTTTTACAGACTGATAAGTTTGATGTTGGTTTTTTGTTTCCAATACAGTCTATGAAATGGGTAATCCAAGGTCAAGTCAATATATACCGGCAGGTTACACACAGTTTTAGCAAAATTACGAATCTTGTACACTCCAAATTCTGCCTTCATTCGAAAATGTCGCAAAATAATTTTGGCGTTAATGGCAATATTTTCACTCAGTGCATTGGGTAATCCAAGAAAAAAATCAGTGCAACGCGAGGCAAATTTGCAACATTTGCATCCAAAACTGATGACTGAAAAATTGTATAACGTGATACAAAATATGCTTGAAATTCAATTTGCTGCAAGAAGCATAGGCAAGAACGTTCTATGAGAACCTTAAATTATTATAGCCAAGTTTATCAACTTCCCTCCTCACTACTTGGGCTTCTCACAGAATCTGTAAAGGATACATATGTGGATATGTTTAACATAGGATTTTACATTTGACTTTGTAAGTACAAACGTTGGGCTTAATAATAATTCTCCTTGTTGCTAAAATTCAAAAAAAAAAAAAAACAATCGCAAACTAATGTGGGTGTCTCGTCTGTCCCTATAATTCGCAGAACTTGTTTTCTTACATAGGATTCAAAAAAGCACCAAAAGTGGTATACTATACTACTAATAAGCAATGACCAAAATGAACAGAAAACGATTTAAGGAGCATTAAGGCTTAGGAAGGTCAAAGTGTTCCAATATAAACTCCCCTCTATTGCATCATGTACACGAACCCTATACGAATATACACAAAGCTACAAGAAAGCATTCCCAGAACGCATATTAAAAAGAAGAACAAAAGAGAGATAAAGATATGTATGTAAACCAAGAACAAAATTAATCGTGCCAGGTTATGCTATCTGCAGAATGCCATCCCAGCTAATACTGAATTCTGGTCCATCAATATGTGTATAGATCGTCAGTTTCTCTGGCTCTTCGCTTATGCAATACAATCATGATACAGTGCTTGCAGTAAACATTTACACTTCTTCAACAGATTGCAGATCTTTGTGTTTCTGAAAAAATTCAGTACACTGTTTGGTCAGTTTATTATGACTGTTCATGAACCTTTCAACAATTTCCTGTTATTTCTACACTCTCAGTTCCTTAATTCTGGAAATAAACTTGCAGATGACCGGTGTGTTAGATTTCTTACCAAGTTTATTGAGGTTGTGTGCGATACTGATATCACATTTGCCGATTTTTATTTACATTTTGCTGTGTAAAAGGTTCTCACTTTTTCAACTGTTTGTTCTACAATTTCTGTTTGTTTTTGACTCCCTGACCAAAGATTTGTGCAGATGATTCTTTGCTGGTGTATTACTCCAATGTTTGTCTTTTCAACCTCATCTTAGTGTTCACTAATTGGAGGCCTTTTGTTTTATTTAGAATTTCATTTTCTTTATGCACAGCAGCTGCCTCCTCTCTTACATTGGCAATTTTCTCCTGGACGTTTGAGATTTTTATCTTTACAATTATTCTATATTTCTTTCTTCAATTTCTCCATTGTCGTCTGCAGTATACTGTTTCCCAATAGCTGAATAAATTTAAACTCAATTTATTATCTTAATGCCAGTTTCTCTTATTTCTGGGAGAGTCGAGCTTGCTTACAATGATTTATATGTACAATTTATCTGAATTAATTCAATTTTTTACATATTGTCTGAATGACGTTTACGAAGGAGAGGCATACATGTTTTTAATATCAGATGCAGTTAGTGGTGTGCCACCATTTGGTAGACCATTTCTTTTCTCCTTAGGTGTTTTAGTTGCGATTGTTGTTGACCAAGTTACGTTGAAAGAAGTTTTGGTGACAAGTAATGAATATTATAATGACTACAAAAATACCTTTGCTCTTTTCATTGAAGAATTTTGTCATTGGTTAATTGTGTGCATCAATTTGGTGGTTATTATATCCCCTGTGGAACGGGTCATGTGTATGGCCTATAATTCAGGGTATATGCGGTATGAACGAATGACCAATTTTATTGTAATCTATTTATTTATATAAGTTTGCAGTCATTGTTTTCAATATCGGAAATCATTTCCTTGCTTTTCATTTGGAATGAGCAATAGTTATTTAAGATAAAAGCAACGTTACTACTTGCATTCCGCTGTACCAGTTAAGGGCAGTACACGAACTTAATACATTTTAGACATTTCTCATAGAAATGCTGCTTAAGAGTTCACGAGAGGTCCAAAAACATAATAGTCACAGTTGTGAAGTGTAAGGTGTTCACTTTAACTTAATGATTATCATGACGTTGTCAATAATAGTCCTAAAGTGTTGAAAACCAACCAAGCCGGTCCAGATCAACTCCTACCTCCTTCTGATATTTTTGGAAATTTAATATTACGGATGTCACTATGAAATGACCAGAAATGACCAAACCTACGTTAGAATTTTAGCATTACGGTTGTGATTATATGGAAATAGAAAATTATCCTCTGGCAGAGATGAAAAATAAACACAATATCACACACAAGACAACATTCATCTTTAGAACTGGAAAAAATATTGGAAATTCCTAGGTATAATTCTGTGCTTCTAACGTATTTTTAGAGGACTTAAATATATATATATGAACAAATAGAGATATACAGTTTTATTTCCATTTAAATATGTATAATTTATTTCTAATATGCTACATATTATGGATTCATAAATACAGATCATAAATAATATTAAACTTTTAATTTGTTTATTTGTTTATATTTCCGCTTGCACAATTAATTATAACGTTGTTAATAGTGTACAAAGTTTTAATATTGTTATAACTATAAATTTAAATTTAAAACATGATAGATAAGTAATATAATTCAAATAGTGCTTGATGATATAATGTAAAAACAAAAAATAACAAATAACTATCGAATCTAGTCCACATTTTAAGTTGTATAATGCTTTTGTATTTACATTATTGTCAGTTTTATACAGATAATTAAATAAATTAATAACTTTCAGTTCCAGCATCATAGGCTAAGAAACTCACATTATATTTTAAGCACTTTCGAAATACGAAAATATTATACACTTATTTATTAATTTTATATAGAATTTTAGAATTTATACCTTCAGGGTCGATAGTATCCAGTCGGTGGATCCAGGTAGATGTTTTGTGCCCACGAATTATCTCTGAATTAACAATGATTCAACCTTTATAAACAACCTCTCGTCAAAACATTGGTACACTTCTGTATTTGTCAGTCTAAAAGCATCCAGAGACATACAGTGAATGGTGTTATCTGCTTATGCTGATCTGCTATTTTAGCTTGGTAGTAACATTTCTTCATGTCCAAAACAGATATTTAGCTGAGCTCGAAATTCAGCAGCTTTACGATTCTTGCGAGCGCATACAAGCCTCGTACAGTGCGTTCATTTAGCTGGCGGCACTCCACCTTCGACCATAACCAATTCCTTTTCTTTTGAACTAATACAAATGTTTAGAGTTCTTTCAGATGATTTTTCACTTCTTCATACATGGAAGGCGGAATGCTTCTGTGTCGCTGTTTAAAAGTAGTTTAGTTTCAGCAATATCTGCTTAACTATATATGCGTGACCAACATCTAGTCTTTCAAATAGAAAATATAAAACGAATCAATAAAAAAGTATTTCACACACTATAGCTGTACCCTTCCAAGACTGTATCATTTTTATAAGCTCAATAATGCTTTGTCATATGTTCTTTTATTTTTAGATAAGCCTTCCTCAACGTCCACACTCTTTAACGCGCAAAATAATAGATTAAATCGTTACTGAATAATATTTTTCCTTGGCTATTTTAACAGTAACAGTTCTATTCTGACTGGAATTATCAATGGTAAGGATACATTCCGGTCCCTCTGTTAATGACGTTTTTTGCAGTTTCAAGCAGCTGAGCTGGTCATCTTCTATTGCTCACAGTTTGCTTGAAAAAAAGCTTTTTGCCCCTGTTCTGTAACCTTCACTGGCTATCTATTCGATTCAGAATCCAACATAAATCTGTTCACTGTGCTACATTTTGTTGACTCGTTCCAGTTCAATATACCTGTCCGCAACCATGTGTATACCCGATCTAGAAATTTATGCTTCACTTCCGAAATACGTAGTCTCATTGTTTCCGCTGTTAAGTGTCATGCGTAAAACGTTCTTGCCCGTACCAGGGTCTAGCTACGTGGAATGATTGCCCAGTCTTAGACACAATGATACTGTGATCTCATTCAAGAGTGCTTTAACAACTTACACGATTTGACTACAAGAATAGACTTAAAGACTTAATAATGTTTACTTCCTTAATTTGTCGGCATGTTTTTATTTCGTAATTTCATGTTTTTGTAGTATTGCCGTCGTATATGTTTTCTATGTTATCTACTATTTTAATGGGCTTAAAGCTTTTAAAGATTGGGCGCTGTAATAAGTCCACTTTAGGTTGTACATGGCGGACAGTATGTTTGATGCAGATAGAGTCCACACAGACATAGCGAGGTAGAATATAATGACCCTCATTGAGTGTACAAATATTGTAAGAGAGAATAAATATTTTATCCTTGTGAAATATGAAGACTATGGGTACATTTTCCGATTCCTCAAGTGCACAAAGTTCATTATTACAGTAACAAATTTGGCGAGATTGTGGAGAACTTTTGCCATGATTGGTGGCAAATAAGGTTTCCAAACGATGACTTGTGGTAATAGAACGGTTCTAGAAACGTATCATTTTTCTCTGTGAAATTTGGAATAAATGAACAGATAATGGTATTCTTCCCTAACGTCATTTGTATCACAATGCTTACATTTTCTCTCCTCCAACGGTGTATTGTCCCAACGACAGGTTTCAACGGGGTGTATGCCATTGGATGACCTGACTTTTGTCAGTGGTAAATATTGATTTCTAGGTAACAGTAATAAAACGTTTTCCATATTTATGGCTTATTTTAAACAATGATGCAATTTTTCATTGGATTATAAGGTTACCGACGACTGCAATTCATGTATATCAAAAGCTTTAAAAGTTCTGTTCAAATTATTCATAACTTCACAATATAGGAGGTCGGGTCTTCCAACAGATATCAGAGTATTCATTACGCGTAAAAGAAAACGTAATAATATGACCCGATTCCACATAGAATCCAGGGCAAATTATGTAACCTGTATCGTAATCAATATCATTCCATACTAAGCATTTACCTAATTCTGATCAGAGTACGTCGAAACAGTTCCCAGTATGGATAGATAGAGACAATATTTTGTCTCCAGAATACAAACTGACGACTAATCAAAATCAAGTTATATAATTTGTTTCCGTCATTCATATCATCTCTGAGCGTAACAGCAATACATTTCATCTCTAAAATATCCCATTAAATATGACATGGTTTCAAACAATAATTAAAAGTTCTATTCAGCGAATAAGATTTTTAAACATAAACAACTTATTAAATAAACAATGAGAACTACAGTTGATTGCATACTTAGCCAAGGGCAGGTAAAATGGTAAGTATGTTAATAGCAAGTCAATAATTCCCTATCTAAACTTCATAAATATTTGCACGTGTCAGGGCAATGTTAAAGTATTGCATAGGTTTTATATCTATCGACTAATGGAACATTTAACTAGTTTCTGTTGCAAAGATACTTGTAACGATTTTTCTACAAAATAGCCAGTCCTGTTGTAATCATTATTCTAGTTATATATTCACAATAATTCCTTTTAGAAAAAAACAACTTGAGTCTGTTTACCACTTGATTTCCACATCTTTTCTTTGATACTTATATAGGTAGATGTTAAATGAATCATGTTTGCATGGATGCCGGAATCTTCTCATAGCTTAAAATCCTTGCAAGTACTTTTAGCAACAAGTATCAAAAGCTTAGATATGACAACATGTATAATTAACATTTTGGCCTCTGCTGAGTTCGCCATTATTTACTTGCCATCAACCTAGAATTTTTACACGTAAATGCCTTTTGACATGTAAGGTTGAATACACGTGCTATTAACACGAGTTTTGTTCTGGTGTTGACCTTACTATAAAGGTTTTAGTCTCTTGTGCAGTTTCATTTTGTTTCATTATACTTTCACAAACATAATTATACCATGTGTGTTATTGGGTGCTGTTATAACAATAGCAATTATAAACTTTGTTACTACAAAATGTCACTACAGCAAAGAATATCATTTGTATTTATCTGGTCGTCCGGTCACGTTTCGAGAATTTATGGGACCTTTGTCGTTATTTCTTGTTGCAAGTTTGTACCCCCGTAACAGTTTTTTTATTAATATGTATCCATTTTGCACGAAAAGGTAACGATTGAAGATCACAGGGGTATATCCATGAAGGCAGTGGATGTCTTATCCATGTATATAAAGCACGAGTGGCAGTATCTATGGAATTCAATAACGGGAACTTCGAATGATGGCTTTATAAGGACAAATGAGGTCTCCACTGTTATTGCAGTACCGATTGCATATTTAGAGGATGCTGAGGATATTATCACAAGTGCAGCAAAAATGGTAAGAATTTATAGGCGAGGATCAGTGCAATAAAATGTTCGGAATATCACGAATAAGTTTAGAGTGTTGCAACTTCCATGCTCCCCACAACACATATGTGTCATTCACATGAATCATGGGAGGAGTATGTCTTGCCTTAATACTATTAATATTGACCATATTCTTGGACTAAGTATGTTTGTAATTATATATGTATATAGTTGGGTTTCATGGCACCCAGCAAAACACGGGGTTCAAAAGTTTACAAATGAATTGCACATAAACATTAAGAAGATAAACAATAAATAAGTAAGATAAAGTAAATTTTCTAGAAAGGAAGAAATTATCCAATTGGTGTGGATAAATACATCAAGTATTTGCGTAAATTTAAGATAACTTTAACTTTACAAATAATCTGCTAACGCTGTGGTAGAATTTATAAAGAACAAAGTTGGATTTAAAACAACACATCTTGACGCAGTATATTCAGATATTGGAATTGTTATGCGTATTTAATTTATTTTTGTTAATGTTTCTCCATGATTATAAGATATAAGGATATTTTGTATTTCACCCTATCCAAATCAAGTTCTTTGTCTACTAGATCAGTAATTTTTATTTTGGAAAACAAAATAATTCATAGTTAATATATTTATACGGTGTGGGTTTAATATTACGATAGTCATCATTAAAATTAAAAATTTATCAGCGTTTGAGCCAGGTTTACTGTAATTCCACCGTAAGATACCTAGCCTACCTGATGTTTACTACATTCAATGTTATAAATTTAGTAACAGGATGTTCTAGAATGGAAAAATCCGTTAAGTCATAGCAATTCCAGAAAATGCTAATTGTGACCTAGGTCAAGCAGAGGACTTTATAATCTTGTTTATCTAGAAAATATTTTCTTCGTGCTATAAGATATTGCAGAATCATTGATATTGTTGTGTTTAGTATTTGACTGATTT
>QKMX01366572.1:18452-30496 GCA_003401595.1 Venustaconcha ellipsiformis | reverse complement strand
TGTGTGTGTGTGTGTGTGTGTGTGTGTGCACACGCATGTGCGTGCGTGTGTGTGTGTGTGTGTGTGCAAGAGTTTCATGGCAATCCTCCACACACTTTTGGAGTGGCAGTGAAAATAATTTTATGCAAATATTTGCTTGGATGAATAAACAGAACAAACAACAAAGACCCTGATCTGATGGTGGCAGACCAGTGTCAACTTTTGCTTGCAGTTGAAAACAACTTATAAGCAAATAAATACAGTTAGTTGTTATTCTGGTGCTGATACAAATGTAACATTTGCTTCTGTATGGGTTAAATATATTTTTTGATCCTATTTTCTGTTCAGAAAATAGTTCACAATGTAGGAAAAGAAAACCCAGACTAAATTGCAGTAAAAAAAAAAAAATAAACTGAAGAAATGGGTGTGGTAGATAACATTAGTAACTGTCAAGATAACAATTAAATGTCAAATTAACCTTGACTGAAATGTGTTCATGGAAATAAATATTCTATTCCAGTGACCTAAAACCATAATCAGGCATCCTGGTTGACGGGAAACACTAAATGAAACCAGCCTAGAAAGGAAAGGTGGTGGATAATAAAATATGAAGTTTATGGGTAAGTGTTCTTTATTAAACAAAATATATAATGGAAATTAAGGTAAAGATTTATCCAAGTTTTCCTTTATAGCTAGATGTCCTTCATACAGAGGTATCTTCTAAGGCAGATTTCACTGCATATTCCTCTTCCACATCTGAGGTGGGGCACTAAAAGGTCATTTTTTCTTGAAACTGCAAACAGGGCAATTAAATCTGAGTGTTGAAGGGCAAGATACAGTACTAAGGAGTACTTTTCAAGTTGATTATAATTTAGATTTCAGGCCTTTAAGCCTGTGCATTACTGCAGATGAAGAGGACCTGTGGGAATCTTTGTTCAATAAAATTGTCTGGGATCTACTCAATCAGTGTTAGCTTGAGACTGGAAATAACATTAAGACCAGAAAAATGAGACATTGAACATCAAATTTAAGGGGGAGCCATTCTAATGACCAATATCAAGGGTCAATCAGGGATAAAAATTGGAATGGTCAGACATCAATATTACATCTGCATAAATCATGGCACACACATGCCACCCAAGACTTTCCTTGAAATCAACACCTGTCTACAATATCTTAATCAATGGAGATAATGAGATAAAGAAAAAGGAATTTACATGTGAAGTTTTATTTTGTCCCTTTAAAATTTCTAGCAGTCTTTATTGAATCAAATAAAGACCATCCATACTAGCTAATAAGTCGATTCAAAATGCAAATAATGACGATCCTAACCTGCCATAGCATAATGCTCCTGTAGATCATGGTCTGTATTTATGTTTTACCAATTACTCCTAACAAACCACACAGATCCAGATCTGCCAGCACATTATGCAATAGCAGATCTGGGTCTGTGCAGTCTGTTATGTGATAAGTAGAAGTAACAAATCTTCAATTGACACATTGCAAGTAACCAGGTTTGGTCCATTTATCTTAAGTTAGCAAGTAGAAGAGAACATGTAACCGAAACCTTAAAAACTTGACAGCTATGCTGAAGACAGGACTACCTATGTAGTAACACTTTCATTATAGTATACAGTTATACCATGTTTCATCTCAAATAGCCAAAAAATTAATGAGTGGAAAATTCAACATATTGTTCTGAGATATTGACCATAAAGTCTGCACCACAATATGATATATCCTTAATCCCAAACAGCTCTAAAATTATGGAGTGGAAAGAAAAATGTGTTGTAAAACTGAAGGAAAAAAAACTGAGCCATGACCCTGACATTGCAGACTGGAACCCCAAAGTAATTCACAAGACATCTTCTAAATACACCAGCATACCAGGTTTAATCCAATAACCTCACAAGGCTGTGAAGTAATAGAGAAGAAGAGAAAGTGACAGAAAATATAAAATATCAATCCATTACTTTGACCTTGAAGATAGAACTCCAAACTTCATAGGTACAGTACAGAAGAGAATGAGTGATGAAAAACTTAACATACTGTGGTGTGTACAAAGGATACAAAGGACAAAGGGCGCTGTGTCCCCAATTCTCCAAAATTTGGTGTACACAAAGTATTTTCAAAGGGACAAAGGAAAATTGTAGTTTATAAATTGTAAAAAATACACTAGTAGAGTTAAAAATTTAGATTATTTTCTTAGAAATTTTCTATCTTAACTTTATCATCATCAAATTTTACATCAGCAATTACATTTACGCAATAAACATTTTATCATGTGTTCCAGAAAGTCAAAAATATTAATACATTTACGCAATAAACATTTTATCATGTGTTCCAGAAAGTCAAAAATATTAATACATTTCAATATCTGATGAACCTGAAATGAACTGTACCATGGAATTTTCCATTCTGGATCTTGATTTCTTTTAACTACAGTATTAACTAGTGTCACTGGAAAGTTTCATATTTTGACACCTGCCTAATTTTTAAGCAGAAAGCATGAGTCTAATTATCATAAGCCTGGTGTTGATAAATTTACACAGAAGCTATGCCTGTAATGTGGCTTACATATAATTTAGTTAGGTTTGAAAATGGGTTGGCTTGTTTGGTTTCTGCCTGTCATAGGTAGACAAGTATTGGAGCTCAAATGTGTAAGGCTACAAATGAACAGCCAACTTTGCTTATGTATTCAAGTATGTCTACTACAGAGGTAAATATCTAAAAATAGAGATGGTTGTTGGGTGATTGTTACAGTGTGAACTTTAATCATGCATACAGCACATACTGATTCTTTTAGCTGCCTTGTCACTGGAAAATATTTAAAATCTGCTCTCTCTGCTGTCAAAAATGAATGCAAATACGAGGGGTTGGTGACAGTATCGGTTCAGTATCAAAGCCATCAATTGTATAAAGAATTAACCTGAATACTTCAGGCAAAATCTCACAAGCATGCTTTCTGCAAAAATCATTAGTTTTTATTTGTATCTCTAATGTAAAATTATTCTCATTTTTCTGTAGGTCATTTGTCTGATGAAAATTCACAAAAATACTGTGCAGTGAGACCTTATTGTTACCAGTATTTATTACAATGCATACTGGGCATATGGTCAAGATCTGGGGGACACAGGACTAAAAATTGTGGGAAGTAAGCCATGATCCCATGCTCAAGGTGCAGCACTAGATCTGAGACCTTGACCTGAAAGACTGACCCCAAATAAAAAGGATTTGCACTCTAGTTATGTTGTATAATCACAGCATATTTCATCCTTGAATCTAAATGACTTTGAAAATAACAGTGAAAGAGAAAGTGTGATGGAAAACAAATAATGACCTGCAACCTTGACCTCAAAGAAAGAACCCCACCCCCCCAGTACAGGATGCAAAGAACCTTACAGTAAAGATATGGAAGTATACCAAGCTTCATCCCTTCATCTTCAATGGCTTTATAGTTATAGAGTAGAATGGAAATTGTCATGAAAAATATATAATACTGAGCTTGACCTTGAAGATAACACCCCCATTGTTGTGTATGATACATGCTTTATAACTATACCAAGTTTCATTTCTTAATCACAAATGGCTTAAAATTAAAGCATGGAAGCAAAACAGAGGGAAGTGCTTCTCAATTTTTTTTTCATGAAAAGGCAGGGAACAATTATATTAATAAAAGCTCCCTTTATAAAGTACAGAGTCAAAACCACCCTGCAAGCTGATGGATATAAAATAGGCCCATTGTACCCTCCTGCATGTCACAAAAGACAACTAACTTTCTGCCCTGGAATGTGTCCCATATTGATGTTCCTGCTGCAAAAAGAACTTGGATATTTTATTTTATTCTGAGTGTTTTTTCAGGTTACCTAAACTTATTGGAAAATATAGTCAGGATTGTGCTGATGTGCCCCCCCCCACTTTCTTAAGTTACCACATGAGCAAAACTACAAACAGCAATAAATCCTTTTCACTGGAGGAGATAATAATCACACCTGAGCTTTCAAAAAACCATCCATGCTCGTTTAGTTTCTCTTAAAATTTCAAGAGAATGATATCATAATGTCTTAATTCAACACATTAAGTTGCTTAATAGTAAAATGTATAATGATACATATCACACCGAGTTATTCATATTGCAATGCATATAAATAATATTCTTAAATTAACAATACACACACCTAAAAATTACACAATATATCAATTGCTTCTTCAATAATAAGAAATTTAGAATGCTTTTTATTACTGTAATTTCATGCTGTTCACGCACAACAATAGCGGAAATACATTAAATCACTGAGTTTTATAGACGTTAAAGCTTGGATTTTTACTTAATGTTGATTAAATTCTATTTTAGGTTACAGATTATCAGGTCCTTGCATCAAAGAACGTAATTTAGTGTAGGATTTGTAACAAGGCTAATGCAGCAGCAAGCACTAATGATACAAAAAGAAAATAAACTGAAAGTTGTAACATTGATTGGAAAGAGTGAGAGCTAAGCTACCTCTTTTGCTGGGAAGGGACCCAGAGCTATGTTGGGGGGGGGGGGAATTTCTTGCTTTGCCACTGTGCCATTGAAAAGAATATTGTAAAAATGTCACTTTTTGCCTTAAAACTATTCAAATATGATAAACTTACGCATACATCCCTAAACTGGCATTAACACCCCTTATATTAACTTTAATTTGTGTTACTGCCTCAAATACTCAAAATTGTAAAGATACAGTATGCGGTCAACAAAAGCTCATTTATTTGTCATACCATTGATACTCACCATGCATACCAAACCACTGATGAGGGAGCTTTCAGTATCATGTAGTGGAAAATCACAATGAATGAAACATAAAAGAATAAAACAGACTAAAATTTACACTGGAGATCTGAACTGCCATCATAAGCTGTACTTCTTTATCTTTCATGCAATATTATCACTACATGATACTGTCATTTTAAATTCATGGGGTACAAATTATTTTGTGAAGTTTATCTGCGAACTAGATGACAAATTTAAATTCCCAATGAAATATGAACCAAGCTTATATTATATTCAAAGAACACTTCCTCCCCACACCTCTGAACTGCATCACTCATTTGACTGAATACCAAATGGCATTTCTAGTAATAATATAAATGATTATTTAGCGCAGTATGACAAACAATGGAAATTATTATCATTTAATTTACATGCAAAATTTTTTGAAACTGAAAGCTCTAATGTAACAACTATCCGATGCAAAGTAATAAATGCAAAGTTATATACTGTTTACTTTTCTCCTGCAAGAAACACATGCATATTCATTCATAATAATAAATAAATACTCAATAAAATTTAATACAATCCTTTTCAAATCTGCAAGTGTATGAGAAAGGTGAAAACATTAAAGCATTAAAGTATGAGAAATAAAATGTCAAGAAAATAAAATGTTAATCACAATTTGTATTTTTTTCTCTCAATAATATTGATAGCTGTTTATTGATGAAAATGTCCAACACATGGATCACAGAGGAGCTATATTATCTACAGTTTGACTTCATAGATTAATTTAAAAGCAATTACCTACTCTGATTTAAATATAACATCTTTTATAAATTAATGTAAGATTTTAAAAAACTTTTATTCTACAGATTGCAAATAGTAGCTAATAGTATTGCAGAACGGACTTCGCAACAGCACATTTTTATTCATCGACTTTTGTGTGTCAAATCGGAAAATTCTGCGTATTTGATGCATGATGCATGGGGTAAAAAAAAACAGCACATTTTCGTTACATAAAACCACCAGCAATCAGCAGATCAGTTTGTTTTCTCTGTGCACATGTCCTCTGAAATCATCAAATGGGACTACTGCATTGTAAACATTGAGTAATTACAGAACTGGTATTAGCTTGTTTGATTTCAGACTTAATAAATACAGAAGTTGTATTAAGCTTGTTTGATTTCAGACTGAATAATATCAAAAGCGGTATTTAGCTTTTTTGATTTCAGACTTGAATAATTATAGAAGTTGTATTAACCTTGTTTAATTTCACACTGAATAAATTTTAGTAATTTGAAATGCAGGGTGTGTATGGTACTTTCTTGAAGCCACTGTGTCTATGTGTTTAGCATGCTGAACTCACCACTGAGAGGGTGCAGGTTTGAATCCGACCAGTCTGGGTCAGCTTTCATGGTCTGTCCTTCGGTGAATCACTTTATTCGGTGAATCACTTTATTGCAACTGCCTCAGCACTAAATAACTTACTTGTGCCATAAAGCACTAAACCAAACCAAAATCAAGTCAACACTGGTTTCTTGTAACATGATGAAACGACAGTTGCTTGATTTAAGAATGGCCTAATGTAGTTTCGGGGATGAATAAGATGCATCCTTCTGCATGTCAAATGATGAGACTGAGGCAGGAGCCATGGTGGCTCTGAGAAAGCATACTGGAATTGCAAACCAAAATGGTGTGGGTTCAAATTGTTATCATCAGATCAGCCTTGGTTGGATAATCGTTTGTGTCTTTGTGCAGGGCAATTTACTTCAACAATGTGCTGAAGAACTGAACTGAATTTTCGGGAAAAATGTCAAATCCAGTGGATAAAGTTATCATTACAATAACATGAAATGAAATAAAAATAAAATAAAAAGGAATTCAAAATTAACACACAAGTTATTAAATTACATATATGTCACACTGTCATTGAAAATAATCTACAAGATGACTGATAGAATGGGTAACTTACAACTTCTAGTGCTGTTTCTGTTGAGATTTTGCCCTCCTTAACCAGCTGCATCAGAGCGATCCTGTCCCTGTCACTCATTGTGATTTCCGATGCATTCAAGTCTCCTGCCGAAGAAAACCATAATTGCATGAAATGTGCAATGAAGTTCGTAAATTGATTATAAATAATTTCATGCTGGATGAAAGAGGGAACAAAATTGCAGCCTTTACATTCACTCCATTCAAATAATGACCTTTATTCCAAATGATTTAAATCTCATTTAGATTCATTGCTATATCATACCAATTATCAATTAGTTTTTCACTAATTATCATTTAGTTTCTTCCCCAAAAATGGCTTTACTGAATACTGCCAATTACATAAACAAATCTGTCCTTAATAAGATAATTTTGTAAAATTTCCTTGCATTTGATGTAACGAAACATCAATTTGTTGCTATATCACATTGACAGATATCCAGTACTGAGTAACACTGTGAAGTTTTCACTGTTGATAAAAGCAATAAATTTTCTTGGTGGTACTGCTACAAGTATCAACAAATAAACAAGATTTCTGGAAAACATGTTACCAACAATTTTCCTCTATTTCCTACCTTTATGTTGCTTATATGCATGTTTTTTACTAGAGCGCCGGAAACCAATATTGCGGAACAGCTTGCCAAGGACAGATGACTTCTTACGTTCGCTATCTTTATCTGAAAAATAAAATAAAATGGTTTGCTTCTTTACCAGAGCTATTGCAAATGTATCCCAGCAAAAATACAGATTTTTTTCATGACATTTGACTGAACAAACCAAACTGTCTGATTTTGTCATAGAATACTTGATTGAATAAACTTGACTGTCTGATTTCATCAAACGACACTTGATTGAACAATCCCAACTGTCGGATTTTGTCAAATGACACTTGACTGAACAAAACCTGACTGATTTTGTCATGTGACACTTGACTGAACAAACCTGACTATCTGATTTTGTCAAATGACACTTTAGTGAACAAACCTGTCTGATTTTGTCAAATGACACCTGACTGAACAAAACCTAGCTGTCTGATTCTGTCATGACTCTTGATTGAACAAAATTGACTGTCTGATTTTGTCATATGACACTTGACTGAACAAACCCAGATGTCTGAACAAACCAAATACAGCATAAGGCTGACAAATCTCTAAAACTGCATAGTAAGTATCTTAAAACTCATAAATATGAAAATTGATTAAAATTTGAGCATGCTGGGACAGAAACCACCAGGTAAGAAAGCTTTATTATGATTGTCTTTTATGCAAAGTTACTGAATGTCAAAGTTATGCATTCTGAAACCGAATGAGTGTGTGCATATATGCATGTGTTTCTGTGTGTGTATGTATTTAATGGCATGTCAGCACAATATGTTGCCAATTAAATGTTTAAGTTCTTAAAAGGTAAATTTAAAGCCATCTCTTAAACCTGAATGCACTCAATGCCATAAAATAAAGTAACCATGTGATGCATTTCTCTCAGACCTATTATGTTCTCATTTATTTTATTAGCCTTTGAAACTTTATCACATCCAAAAAAAAGACAATAAACTACATTTTTTGATACAAGTACATCTTTTTTCTATGAAAATCATCAACCAATGAACAGAACCAAAGTAAACTCTAAATATGATATTATGTTAATTACAGTTTGAAACTTAATTTATGGTTTGCTAGTATGAAACATTATCATACCTACAGAACCCTAGAAAGTCATTTTGTACTTTTGATTATGGAAAGCGATGGAATACATTTGACATCAGCTGCATGTTCTGATTACCCTTTTTCGCAAAGTTCTGTCAATGTATTGTAACATTTCCACATTAACACCCTTGTATAACATATCAAATTACATACCAAAAGACTTACATATTAGTACTGCCTTTGTCTTAGCAAATCAATAAACATCCAGAGTTTGTATGAAAGTTTATGACTGCTCTAATTTCTAATATTGTCACTGCTATTTAAATTCCCTTACTCTGTAATCAGACCACGCACAAGTTCTGCCATAATGACTTGTAAATAATGCATAAAGTTTACTTACAGTACACAGAAATTGCAATCTTTGAGAGTTTATTGATTGTAATCATTTCAAAGAATACTGTTTCTTTCTAATAAGTATCAAAAAAATAGTTGTAAGATGGATATTTAATTTCATTTTGATTATTTCTCCCTTTAAATCTCAGACCAATGTTAATTTGACCATATCAACTTGATCAGTTTTAAGGGAGGTAATTCATCTTGTGAGAAGAATATCAGGCACTGTGATGAGTGAAAGATAGTGGGGTTATGTGGCCATTAAGACTATTCCGATGAAAGATGTGTATACTTTATGTATACCTTAAATGGACTGTACATATGCTGTATATACACTTTATGTATACTGCAAGCAGACTGTACATATGCTGTATATACACTTTATGTATACTGCAAGCAGACTGTATGTATGCTGTACATCAGTCATGTGCAACCTATTGCCTGCAGTCCACATCCAGACTGTGTTTTGGTTTTATCCAATTATATTTATTTAGTATGGGTATATTTAAAAACCATCCTGTATGATGCTGCACATGTCTCCTGTTATTTATGTATGTACTGTTCTTGTAAAATTAACACACCACAGACCCTTGTTCTGATGGAATAAATGAAGCAGCCATTTTAAATGTGCTTTTTCAAGTCAGAAAAACTTAACTTTTTTACAAACATTAAAATTTTGCTCTTTGGGAATACAATACAATCAAAACATACCTATATCACAAGTGAAATACTGATGCACTATAATCAGTAATATAGTAAACTGGGGCAGAATTGATCATCATCATGTAGGCCGCTACAAGTAACCTGGGGGTAGTGTCCATCATCAGGCTAATGGCCATAAATATTTCCTCACTCTTACAAAACCTGTACAAGTATTTATTTGGACAAAACAAAATGAACCACTCTGTAGATACTTGAGTGTACCTCATTTGTTTGACTGGTATACACTATAAACCAGAAACAAAAAGCAGGGCCAAAAGACTAAAATAGAGGCCAGACTGCCCACTGACAACACTATACAAGATCTGTATACCCACTTCAGGATTCTCCAATCTCAGATCAAATATCACAAAGAAAAACAAACTTTATGCTATTCATTCATTCACAAATGATTCCTCTTAAATTTTAGCATATTCCCATTCTCATTCCTTTAATCAAAACCCTGTTTGCTTATTGATTCTTTTGAAATCTTTAGGTTTATCTAACTTTACCAATGCTATTGTGCAGAAACCATTTTTCTTCTTTCAGTAACAGGGACCTTGACCACTGACCTCAAAATTAGCAGGCTTCTTCCCGACACTAAGTGGATTATGCAACCTCAAAGCTTGGTTTAGGTACAGATGTAGAACTGACATTATGCAGAAACCATTTTTATTCTACCAGTCAACGACCTTGAACTTTGACTTTTTGGGCTAAAAAATCAATCCAAATGCAAACAATGCAGAAGGCTTGGCAAAAACAATTTACTATCCAGAAACCGGTGTTCTTTAAGCCACATTGTCAATATGCCATTGCCCTGTATGAAGGCATTATCTGTTTCCTGTCCTTCAAATTCTGAAACATATGTAGTATTGGTCAAGTGCATGTATGATATTACTACAACAACATATGCAATTGTATCAGGTGACAAATATTAATACAGTACCCCTTTATTATAACACTGTTCTTGGAAGACACTGACTAGATGGCTATTAAGTGAGACCACCTTATAAGGAAGTATATTATACATATAATTTTAAAACAACTTCATCATCTAAGTTCCTTGACCATGAATGCTTTATAATCTGCTTTATAATGGGAACCGTTATAATGAAGGGTCTTATAATGAAGGAGTGCTGTATGATGAAAGCTGTGATAAATTCAAGACTTGAGCTTGTAGACTTCTCAATCCTCAGCCAGGAACTTATCATTAAGACATGCAGCTCTCCACAAACAGAAACAGTGGCCCCTTCATGGAAATAACTTACCGACTATACCTGCATATAAAGCCCATCTGCCAATTGCACAAACACAAATTTTCTGTCACATAATGCACCTGCAGATCTAAGTCTGTGCAGTTTGTTATAAGTAATTAGCAGAACAAACAACACAGACCCTGATATGCAGTGAATTATGCTACATCAGATCAGGATCTTTGCTGCTTGCAATTTGACTCAACTTATAAGCAAGTATGTATGGTATTCTGGCTTACAAGTGATATATGCATAACTTACAGGTGTAAAGTTAGTCTGTATAACAATAAGTACAGTTCAAGTAAAAACAAGACTATTCCATGCTTGACCAACATCTCACTTACAAGGACACAAGTCATTTATAGGTGGTATAAGCATTCATCAATTAAGTATGAAGTAGGAGTCTTGAGTTCAAGGCCAATGTGGTCTTTGGTCTAACAGTTTAATACAAAATACAGTCACAAGTCCAAGGTTTATTGCAAAATACAACACAAGTCCAACACAGGTACTATGAATTTTGTGTCAGTTTTTAAAAAAAACATTTCCCACTAGATTTATAAATTTCAATGAGTAGTATCAAAAAAAATGAGAATTTCATGATGTTTGATTTTTAAATAGTTTAAGATTAAAAAAAAAAAAATAAAACTTTTAAACTTAGATGGATCTCTGTATCCAGGCTAAAATAAAGCACAATGTGTCTGATTGCATGCATGTGCATTTGTGTATGTGTAAATCACAAAAAGGGGAAATGAGTAATGCACACCCAACCACACATTGCATACACACCTTGGAACAAGGACTTTTTTTTATCCAGGAATATATTTTATTAATACTTTCTTTTAAAGTAATATTATTTGACACTAAACAGTCAACTGTTTATATTTTAATGAACTGAAAGGAAATAACTTATTGTTGGATGCTGAAAATGTTTCCATATTCCAGGATGAACACTATCATAATTTAGACTTGGCAACACTTCCTCTGCTGTTTGTGGAATTTAAACCATGACAGTCAGCATCTATGGAATTATGTTACACTGATGTGTTCCCGTTGGTAGTTTTGTTTTATTCACTCTTTGTCCTTTACATAATTGTGCAGTATACACAAATATCTCAGAATTCAATGACAACAGCTGAATTTGTGACAGCACTCACTGACCAGCCTTACAGTGGCCATTGGATTCAGAAAGAAAACTACAGCACTGCCAGCAAGTCGAAGCCCGATCTCAAATTCAGTTGTAGCGGCCTACATGATGATGATCGATTCTGCCCAATAAGTAAAGATGCCAACTCCTAATCTGCATATAAAATCATAATCCTTCATACTCCTAATCTGCAT
>QKMX01366568.1:1818-18600 GCA_003401595.1 Venustaconcha ellipsiformis | reverse complement strand
GGCAGTGATTCGTAATGGAGAGTGCTTTAGACCACTCGGCTACTTGGGGCCCCTTCCCATTCTGAAAATTTCCTTAACATATAAGTGAAAACCAAGAGGGTAAGATGAAGAGATTTACAAAACCTTTTAGGTCCGGAAGATGTTTGTTTAGCCAATTTAAATATACATAGGTATCTAATAACCACATAATTGGAGACCATAGTAAGTTTTACTACAGCTAACAGTAAGGAACATAGTTTCCTAGCACTTCTTCCACATTGGTACTGATCAGGCAATTAAATAAAAGGCATCACATTTTTCCTTTAAAGGCAAATTGTTGCTTGGTTACACCATCCAGTTCCCATTTTTGGAGTTGGAAGTTTTTGCAGATTTTTTAGCCCTACAAAAAAAGATTCATGATTGATGATAATCATAAAATGTAAAGTGAGTTAAAGGAGCAAGTTTAGTTTTTGAACAAAAACACATTGAAAACTACCTAAATAACACTGAAAATTCATACAGCTGGTAGATGTGACAAAGAACAATGGTAGTAGTAATAGTACAATATACAGGTTTATTTAGCATTTCATCTCTTTCCAAAACAAAGTTGCAGTTTTTGAGAAACTTTATAAATATTATGATCATCATCTGAAGAGACAAATCACTTTGCTCCTCAAAATTTATTGTTGGACTTATTGCACTCTTTATTTTGTAGCTTAATGTTGTGCATGGATGGGCATAAAATTCTGTAAATAGCATGGTCATGACCTGAAAGTATGCATATCATTATATCACTGTGCTCCCATAATTTCTTCAAATTTATTGCCCCTTTATGTTAAATGTAGTTGAAAAATGCAGGATGCACAACTAGTCCAGTAATTAATTTTGCATTTTTTTATTGGATCCCTATAAAACTTGGTATATATTAGGGTTATCATCTAAAAATGCACATATTGATAAATATTTGTGCTTGAAAGAGTTGCTGCCCTTTTTTGGCATACAGCTGGATACAATCTGTGATAGAATTTTGACAGAATAATGTCAGTGCAGCTACTGCTGCAGGTTTTAGTTGATTGTTGTTAAACTAGGCACTTATTAAGGTCATCATTAAAATATATACATATTGATAAATCATAGTACACAGTGTTTTCATTAGAGTTATGAGCTTGTTTTATTATACATTCATATCCATAGGGGTGGGATGAAGAAGGGGTGTGGGGTACATTTACCCAGGCAAATTGCTCACCATTCCTCTAGTTTGAATGGAAGTGTTCAAAGACTAACAACAGGGGTGGGAGGATACTGATACATGGAGAAGTATTGGATCCTTGGATTTGGGAGTAAATTTAATGTATTGTAGTATGAAAAATCCAAGCACATTGACAGCATTTGCCTTAAAAAAATCCATTATAATAGTTGGCTTGCATTGTTAATGTGCACCTGGAAGAATTCTAACAAAAATTAAAGAAAAAAAACACTTCTAATCTTGCAAAATATCTTGACAGACATCACAGACTAGTGCCTGAAAAATATCACTTGAATGCCAGTGACTAAGTATCACAAATCTTTTGGGGTTTCTTACTAACAGGAAATGATCAGCAATTTAATTTTCAGAAGAAAAATGTCAGTAACTATAAAAAGGTTCTTTTCAGATTGAAGAAATTGTTTACAGAGCTGATTATACAAATGCTGCCACATTCAGAAAGCTGGATGAGAAAATACCACAGGTTAGTTTTGACTCTATGCAGTTAAGATATTGAACACCCAAGAGTTATTAGATTGTCCAACCATGGTTTACATCTTGGAGTATACCATTCAGTTCATAGTAGTCATTTTGTAAATTATTTAAAAAATCTTGAAAGTCAGTTTATAATTGCAGACATAAAGACAATTTAATTAATTTTTATTTTAAGAACACACGCACACACACATGTAAAGTAGGGAAATTTGAGTCAGCTTATCTTTCCTGGCATATTGAAGTAAAATGGTTATTTCACCTAATCTTCACATTGACCCTGAAGTATATTAATGACATGAAAATTCATGGTAGACCTATCTCTGATATTTTATTGCTCAATTTATAGCTCATACAATATGACTTTGGCATGCAAGTTAACATTTATGGTATCTGTTAATTATGGTAAGAAATACATTTTAAACAAATACATTTTCACATTAATTAAAAAATATTTTTTCTAACTATATGAATAAAACAAGAGCAAAAATTATAATATTTGAAATGTTTTCTTTTCACTACCTTAATTTGACAAAGTAAATCTGACTGGAATATATTTTGCTTATTTCTTTTCCCAAGATCAAACGTTTCATAAAATGTTTTTATTTTTAAGATAGTTTCACTAAAAAGAAGAATTTTAAATGACTTTTTTAGGTGATTTTAATTGACACCAGGCCATACTAAGTGATATTAAGGTATAGACCTGCATTGGTAGTGCATCCAACACCAATTTATAGTTATCATTCTGAAGGCAATGTTTCTGATCTCATTTTGATTGTACTTCGAATGTCAGCTTTTTTCATCAAGATTTTAAATGAATACACTCAATGATCAAGAGCTATGTATGCTAATAGGGTGATCATGGATTAAACTTGTTACCACTCTACAGACCATATTTTGATCAAACTTTGAATGTGAGCTTATATTATCAAGATCTTAGGCAAGCTCATTAATGAGCAAGATCCTTGCAATTAATGAGGTGATATTGCATGTAACTGGATGAGCTTGTCATTTAAGCCTTATTGTTTGAATTTATTTTTTATCAGGCTGTAGGGAAATACATAAAACTGGCATAATATAAAGTTTGTGTGATAGCTATTCTGGGATGTGTTCTTGCAATATAAGCCTGCTTCATGAAATGGTAAACTGTTCTATGTAAGTTTTATGTAAATCAGGTGAGCAATAACATATCCAATTTGCCCTCCTGTTGTTTAAGGTATACCACAGTCAGGGACTTACTGTAATTATCTGGGATTGAGTAATGTTGCATATAACTGTCGTCCTTCCAACCCAGTCTGAAGAGTGAGAAGGTTGAAGCCAAGCAGCCATAATTTTATTTTAATTGTTTTACTCTGGTATGGAAAGATATGACATTGTTCATAATTAAAGTTCAGTAATATTCTTGTCATTTCTTAGATTACTATGTGCATAGAAAAAATACAGTAATGAGATTAATCTTTTGTCATTTCACAGAAACCATTTATCAGATGAAAAATAATTATCTTATTTTCCCATTGTCACAGGTACCTTTAAGTAGTGGAGCCAAACATAAAATAAGTGAAGAGTTCCACAGCTTACCTGACCTCTGTCAGGCTTTAGATAACCTTGACATTGCCATCAGCTTCCTGAAATCCATTGGAGGTAATCCCGAAAGTGACCTTGACAGGTTCATGGTGGAGACATTGAAAATGGAGCAGTCACTGCACAATACTTCGGTAATATACCACTATAGATACCAGTATTTATATCTCTACTCTCTGCTCCAAGTCTCTCAAAGTATTTTAGACAAGTTTTCTGATGTCCACATGTCTGTCCAGCTAGCCATCAGCTGTTCATCCATCTGTCCCTCTTTCTTTTTTAGCAACAAAATTTTAAGCCAAACCAGAACAAATTTGATATTTAGATAAATTGATTGGGCTGCATGACTGTGTTAGGTTCCATTGCCTTTGTCTTAATTTTAGATGAAGCATTATTAAAAGGCATGTAGTTTATTAAAAGGTATTGCTGTGGTAGCCTAGGAGACTAGTTAGAATTTTTCCTGGGTCATCATAAAAACATTTAGAGATATTGAAAGACATTTTATATATTAACTTGCTTTACTACGGTTCAAATATAGTGATTCCAACAAATACAGGTGATGCTAAATTTATGCCAGTTTGTTTTAATTGCTTTCATTTTAATGTCATTTATAATGAAGAGACAGCATTAAATTTGTGCCACAGTGCTCATTAATATGCCACAGCTTGCACCATGTGCTGTGACTCACACACAGCTCACTTACATGCATTTACAAGTTTTCATTTCATGCCAATTTCCATTTATGCCATAAACTCAGGGACACAGCCATGGCATAAATCTAGCATCACCTGTTGGTCCAAAGAAAATTAAATCCTTGTTGAATTGTACTCCAGGTAAACAATTATTACACGTTTTTAAATCCATTAGTATAAAACAAAAAAGCAAAACAAGATGAACACATTATCCATCATATCAAATTTAATAATGATCTAAAAATTAAGTTTATTTTGATAGTGACCAATTACATTCCCTAAGGAAACTTAAGAATTATTTAACCTTCTCAGTAGGTCAGAGATCACCATGGAAGAAACAAATCTATGTTTAGAAGAAATTTTCTAAAATTTTTAGAAGAATGCAAACTAAAATAAGCATTATTTTTATGTACGTTTTGTCAAACTTTATTTCATATTTTTCAGCTGCATTCAGATGAGTAATGTATTATTTTTCTTGGCAACCTTTGACTTTATGCTAATGGATGTAACTCTAATATAATCTCAGAGAATGTGTTGTTTGCTGTATTCTAGGCTACCAACCCATTAAGAAAAAAGAAAACATTTCACAAAATTGATTTTAAAGAGTACTAGATATCATATTTACAGATCATTACTTGTCTTTAACTAAATTAAGTTTTTCCATAAACTCAAAAGCAATGTTTTAGACACATGAAAGATTATAAATTTGTATTAGTATGCATCACACTTGGGAATTTTTACATTGAAGGGATCATGTAGTGAAACTATTAAGGGCTTTAGGTCTTAAATTAATAATTGATGGGCAGGTGCATGCAGACATTTTTAATTTCATCTATTATTTTTATACTGCCTTCCAGTCTCTCTCATTGAATCATGTTTAGAGCACTTATGATGTTTGAACAAGTATGTGTTAGGTAAACAAGTGTTTATTCTAAACAAGTATATATGATGGGTAAACAAGTCTGTGATGGGTAATAAGTATATGGTGGGTAAATAAGTACATATGATGAGTAACCAAGTGTATATTGGGTAAACAGGTACATATGATGGGGTAAACAAGTCTGTGGTGGGCAATAAGTATATGGTGGGTAAATAAGTATATAGGATGAGTAAACAAGTGTATATTGGGTAAACAGGTACATATGATGGTTAAGTAAGTATATGATGGGTAAACAAACATATGTTGAGTAAACAGGTATACAGTGTGTAACCAGATATATGATGGATAAAGAAGTGTATGATGGGTAAACAAGTATATATGATTGGAAAATAAATATATATGATTGGTGAACAAGTGAATGATGGGTAAATGAGTATATGATAGGTAAACAAGTTGATGATGGGTAAACAATTATATATTCAGTAAAAAGTATATATGATCATTAAATAAGAATATATGATGGATCAACAAGTGTATGTTGGGTTGTAACAAATGTGTAATGTATTGATTGTTTACCTACAATTACCATCTACTTCTTATTTCAGGCCAAACTGTACTGTCAGTACAGACATGTCAAGTCACTGTGGTTACTACTTTCCCTGGAGAAGACAAAAATTCTTGCTAAACACAAAGAGGTAATGCTAGAAGAATATTAAGACATGAGATACCCCTTTAGCTTGCATGAGAAAAATTTAAGAGATTTGATGAATGTGATAATGATTGAGATAATAACTGATGATAATAACTATTATGTCAGAAAGATGAGTTAATTTTTTGGAAAATTGAATATATACACTTAAAGTACAAATATAATTGTCATCAGAATACAGCTATATTTCTACTTCCTGTTGTACCCTTTTTTTCAGATCTGTTCTTTATTCTACTATTGCAGGTAATATTTGATGGGATTCCTGAAGATTTACACCAACCCCTGACACCAGAACTCGGGAAGGCTCTCAAAGAGTACCTTCAACATCTGCCTCTTAAATGCTTCATTCCACTCCTGGAGTTAATGTTTGAGTGTATTGTCCTGGTCATCTCTGTCCCACAAAACCCAGATGATGAAGATTTTGTGGATGCTAAAGAGAAAAAGTAAAATATTTATCTTTCTTTGTCTCTTGTTAAATTAATTCACCCTAAGGACCCACCATCCTTGATAAGTGCTCTATATTAATAGTTATAATATCAATCATTTCCTAAATGTTAATTAGATACAAATTCACAAGAAATAGTAGTTGTATTAGGTCAGCATTACAGACTTGCAAATAAAACTGACTCCAATTATCTCTGCACAAAATAAATACTTGCGTTTTGTGCTGTAAAACACACACCAAATTCTCAAAGTAACTCAGACCAAGGCTTTTAAACTTGTCTTTTAATATTTTTGTTTACATTTTTAATATTTTTGTTTACATTTAGATTTGGAGACTACTTGCAAGTTCTTCTTTATGACAAAGAGATGGATGTTACCCTTCAGTTAGAAAACTTCCCTCAGGAAGTCTTGTCCAAGTACTGTGTGTCAACATGGGAGCTAGCCTACAGGACTTTGCAGTACAAAGAAAGATCTGGATACAGACATTGATAGTGTTTAAATATGATAGCTACATTATATAACTGTAAAATACATAAACAAGCTCTAGAACTTAAAAATTGTGTAATAAAAAACATGGGCTAAGCTGACAGGACCAACAACACAGTCAAGGAACTGGATGCAAACATTGTAAATATTGGGATTGAATTTAAGTCTGTCAGATTCCAATAATATTAAATGAAACAAAATGTTTAAATATTGGATAAAAACTGCTGGAATCAGCAACATACATGTAGATCAGTATGCAAAAATGAACTCTGTGAAAGTAAGGGAAATTAGGGCAGTTTTTGTACAGACACAATGGATGAATGATGGCTTAACTGCCAGTCTACAGAACACATGTAAAAAACTGCCTCCATAATTACAAAAAATTATTTTTATAGCATTTGCTCTAGGATATAAACATTAGAAAATTTTAATTTAATGTACATGCATTGATACAAGAATTATGAGTAATGGTCAAAGCAATGAAGGTAAAAGTATGTTTAATTTTAGTTTGTTTTGTATGTGTCATGTTTTAAGATATCGAAATGTCCATACCTAGGCTACCCATTTAGGAAGGAATCTTATGTCTTTTGTTTTTCACCTTCTCTTAATATAATTGTGAATATAGGATTTTGACTTTTATAAAATGAAGTTCAAAGCAACTGACATTTTATTCTGACATGTCATTGCTGTAGCTTTGCAAGAGCCAGTTCATGTGTGTAAAATTAGGTTATGTTTTTTAATTTGACTAATTAGGAAGGAAAAATAATCTTGTTTAATGTCTTTTTGATATTTTTGTCCATAACTAGTTTAAAATATTACAGATTAACAAAATTATCTAGAAAGATCAATACAAATGTTTATAGTGAACATTTGTTCATACATAATCAATATTAAACTATAGAATGCATATAAACAACTTGATAGTGACCGATTCTACATTCCTCCTGACATATTTAGTTCTGTAAGTTATCATTAACATTTGCAAGTTGAATGATGTACCTATGATATATGTTGTGCCCAAATTTGCTTTGTTATTTGTAAATTAGGAAAAACTGATGTTGATGTTAATTTATCAAATTTGCCAAAATCATTGACTTAAAGGATAACACAATTTCAAGAATCGGTATTTAGCTTATCTTCTGATTTGTTTGTTTATTGTAAAAATGTAGATATAATGTAAATTATAATTTCCTTTTCATTGCCTTTGTTCCCCAAATTATAAATTTTTTTGATGTAGGATGAAAAACATTACACAACTTTTTGAATATAATAAATTTCCCTGGCTTTTGTGAGTAATGCCAGATGAATCCTGCTGATGAAAATTTTAATTTTTCAATGGCTTCGTTGAAATGCAATGTAGGAAAAACATCATACCATTTACATTAAATTTCCAGATGTACTGACAGTGCTAATACATACATTTACCTTGGCTGTTTAATAATTGTTTGGTCTAAAACCTTTATGCCTATTATTGTGCCTTTGCCTTTGATGTCCATCTGTCTTGTCACTTTATGGTTGTCACAAATTTCATATCCATTTAATAACTTTGAAGAACTTCATAAATTAAAATCAAATCAGATAAAATGGTTTTGCATCAAGAAAAGTTTTATTTAACCATTTATCTACAATTACGTAGTTATTTGGCCTCTTTTATTTAAAAATTAATTTTTGCTTAGTGGCATTATTATATGGACACATTTCTAGTTTTTAGTTTAAAAAAGTGATATAAAAAATATTTAAGAAAAGAATCAATAGCTGATAATTCCAAGCAATAAATTTTACCACAAGATGATTACTCATATCTGTCAGGAAACATGAATTATTTTTTCTGGATACATGTAATTGGTTATCTGTATCACTGGTAATTTTATGTACAAAAATATGCATTAGAGGATAAAACGGACATTTTATTGTATTGCATCTAGTAATCTTTGTTTGCTCTTACATATAAACAGAAATTTTTTTTCTCATAATTATGGTTGTACAAAATATTGCACAATATGAATTATTTTCATTCATATTAATAAGTATTGTATATCACAAATAACTTTTCTTGAGTATTTATCTATTGAAAAAAAATCCAAATGCAAGAAGTAACTTTACCAATTTTTCATATGAAACTCCTTCTTTTTAATTCATGTTAATTTTGAAATACTAAATTTGCTTGTTTTTAAATTAAATAAAATCCTTTTAAATACTGTGTCTATAATAAATGTTTCCCCATTCTCAATCATAAATATACAAAATGTTAGTTTGGTATGGAGTCTTGTATCTTTGAGTCCTATTATTTTGCAAATTATTCTTCGACCCACACCCACCAGTAATAAAAAGTGAATATAATTTATATTTTAAATTCTGTAACTTAAGGTATGTATCAAAAAATGTGTTGATCTGTAGACATCTCCCTAGTTTGCCTCAAATTTGAAAAATGTTACATGATACAAATGTTTGAAAGCTTTTTCATTAATATTGAACAAAAACTGATTAAATTTATATTTACCTTTGTTTCAGATTAGTTACAACATAATAACTTCATAAATTGTGAGTTTCTTGATGAAAACTTATATACTGTCTTACCATGTAGATGTCAATTATCCTTTTGCTTCAGTATTTTGAACTGTTGTGTTATTTGTTTGATTTATTTTGTTGAATGTTTTCAGCAAGTATTTCATTGAACTTGTTGCTGTTTGGGGAGTTGTTCAGTTTTTACCATTTGTGATATCATCTTATAATGCAAACATTTTGTGGTAAATATAAAACCAAATCCTAATATCTGATTTCCATTAGTGCTAGCCCAGATCTCACTTTTTAATGTACAAAATAAGTTATCAAGTGTTTGCATATATTTTTCTTTTCCTTTTTTGTTACTTCATTGTAGAAATGATGCCAGTTTGTTTTAGTTTATCAAAGAAATAGATGACCTTGCAGAAATTGTTAAAACTTGTGAACTTTTTAAATTTGTTTTTAATAGTCTTTAAAATTTTTGTTTTTATTCTACAAGATTTAGAGTGATTGGAATGTAACATGCTGAGAATTTACATTTATAAATAGTGTATACTGATTGCTGTATTTGTTACTGCATTTGTACGGTGAAAATATAAATAAGTTAATCTGTGAGTGACACTTAACAACATTAAAAGTCTAGTAATGTTCAGATAATCCATAAATTCCCGTTCAGATGTAACTTATTTATTATGCACATATTTTTTTCTAAATTTAGGTGTCATTCTAAAATTAACCCACTCATCTCCCTATACATTGACTGAAGAAAAAGGGATAATTATCTTCACAACAGACACCTCTTTCTAAGGCCTGCAAATATAACAGTAATGCACTTCAAGACATAACAAGCAAACATAATCACTAATGTGATATGGAATTGCAACATGTTATAAACAGTAATTATTTGTAGGCATATGTGTTATTCAGCATAAAGCAGTACAGTAAGCAGAAACACTGCACAAATTCTGAGAATGTTAGGTAAATGGAGAAAATGAGTATAAAATATTCTAAATAAATCTGATACTGGTTTTATCATGCTGCACATATCTTCATGCTAGTTTTATCACATTTCAATTCCTTTGTTTCTTGATCTTAGTTTTTAAGTTTTGCACTGTAATTTGCCTGTTTTGTCTTGTTAGGATTTCACAATAATTTCCGTTCATATTACTAACCTGTTAGGGATCATCCTTCAGCGAGAACTCTACAACAGGAATTCATTTCTTTTAATTTAATTATTTCCTAAAGGTTATATGTCTTCAAAGAAATGGTATAATTGACAGATAATTATCATGTGATCAAAGACTTATAAATTTGCCAATGAAAACTTGCTGTTCCTTTCAAAAGCATGGTTGGAACAAAAGATTGTGAACATTTTTTCATGGGAGGTAAATCTAGCTGAGAGTTGTTCACCAAGTATAACCCATTCCTGTGATAGAGACAGCTAGAGAATCTTGACCTCACTCATATATAGCTATGGTGGCTTTTATCTTTGGCTGTGCTTTCTCTTTTATTGTAAAATGTAAATGTGAATTCCATGAGACAATTAGTGTAATAAGACACATGTCACTTGTGCACCTACAGGAATTCAACAACTAAACAGTTAACTTAACCTTAGAGATTTAAAAGGTGTTCATGTCAACACCAACTCATTTTTATTTGTCAGCTTAAGTACAGATACCTCTATAAACTTGCACCAGGTAATTATATTATACGGAGTTACCATCATATTTTTTTCTGTTGTTTTTTTCTGGGGTTTTTTTGCACCTGTTTTAGATTGACCATTCAAAATCACAATGATTGCAACCAAACAAGTAATCTTAATACATGTACAGAGTTGCTATCATTTTTTTCTTTTATTTTTGGTTTTTTTTGCATCCTTGTTAGATTGACAATTCAAAATCACAATGGTTACAACCAAACAAGTAATCTTAATACAGAGTTAATAAGGTACATTACTTGTAAATTTGTATTTTGAAACTGTTAATGAACTGTAAAGGCTTTGATTAGGCTTGCTTGGGTTGTGCCAGATTTGTTGTTTAAATATAAAATTTTGATTTTTTTATGTAATCAATAGTATATCACTGAATAAAGCTTAATTTTTTGCAGTCACGTGTTCTTTTGATGATACTGATACAGTAATTTAAAGACAATATTTATGTGCTTGACTTTTTAAGATAGGACTGGTAAGTCACTATCTCAAGTCCAAATATTATACACTTGACTTTCGAAGATAGGACTGGTGACTTAGTCTCAAGACCAAATTTTAGACACTTGAATTTTGAAGATAGGACTGGTAACTTACAGTTTCAAGTCCCAATTTCAGACACTTAAGTTCTTAAAATAGGACTGGTGACTTTAGTTTCAAGTCCAAATTTTTGACACTCGAGTTTTGAGGATAGGACTGGTGAATTGCACTCTCAAGTCCAAAGTTTAGACACTTGATTTTTAAAGATAGGGCAGTCTCTAGTCTAGAAGTTTAGACACGAGATTTTTGAAGTTAGGACTGATAACTCACAGTCTCTGGTCCAAAATCTTGGATACTTGATTTCTGAAGACAGGTCTGGAGACCATGAAACTTAGTCTTAACTCAAAATTTTAGACACTTGATTTTCTGTATTAAATGTATGAATTTTTATAGATTTTTTTCAATGTTTAGATTTTAAATTCTGTAAATACCCAATTATAAGCTTTGTAAAGTTTAATCCATTATAAAGACTACTCCCAGCTTTACACAATATTTATTAGGCAAGACCTCTGAGCTTTATAAAACAGAAACAGAAATAATTACTTCTGAATTCTAATGATGTAGTTCAGTTGCCATAATGATAGGAGTTGGTCAATCAAACATTAGACAGTTTCACTGGTCAGACATTGGTTTTCATTAGTCGGTCATACATAGATTTCAGTGCCATATGTATGGTTTTTCTATTGGTTGCAGCATAAATTTGTGCTCCACAGTACCATCCTAGGAACTGTGGCATAAATGTGGATCACAGTACTTTCCTTGCATCTGTGGCATAAATTGCCTCTAGTATCATCACTGGAACTGTCTCATAAATATGTGCTCCAATCTGATTAAAATTGGACCTCCACACTCATATGCATAGATATGACAGACATCCATAAAAGCTTATTTCTGGTGACCTTGGGAATTTCTGGTCCACTTATTTTTAGTATTCTATCACATAAAGCACTATAATTTAGTGTTAGGAAGAGTTATTGTTAATAATTTTATGTTCCCAAATTATGTGTTTCACTTTCAGAAATTTGAAATTTGTGATTTGCTTGGTGAACCAGAAGGTCAACAGAACATGACCTCTTATTGGTGTCCTTCAGATCTAAACATAGGACTATGGAGATCTGATTTGTTCAGATTGATACAGGCACCACATAACTGTCCTTGGAACTATGGCATAAATATTTGCACCACAGTGCTGTCTTTGGAACTGTGGCATAAATATGTGCACCACAGTACTTTCTTTGGAACTGTGGCATAAATGTGCCCCACAGTTCTGTCCTCATTACTGAGGCATAAATATGTGCATCCCATATGTACATGACTGAGAAGATGAAGTTGAGATCTCACCTACCAAAATTTTAACTGGCAAATCCAGTGAAGCTATTGGGTTGTGTTGATTGGTCTAATTTGGTCTGGTGGCCATCTATGCTGCTGCCACCAGCCATACCAGATCCAATGTTTGTCTCTGCAACACTAAATTTCTGAGGTAAAAACTCAAGGTTTACTCTGCATGACAGCCAACAACTTCTATTACGCCTCAGATTGAAACATTGTAGAAATGGCTCTAATCTTGTGAGCTGTAATCTTCATGAGGCAACTCAGATTTTGAGACATCTCAAAATACACCAAGCGTATAAGCCACTTTAACCATGAAGCTAGGTCTTGAGGGGTGATATCATGTTTTCCAACCTTGATCAAGAGGAACTGGTATTTGCACATGTCACTTATCTGTGTCTGTTTGTCAAATTGTGCTTGAGGGTGCAGATGGGGTGATCTGGTGAGATATCAGAGTACACCAAGCATTTGACCCCCTTCAGCCAGGAATAAATGGAATGAAGCATGATATCCTTTGTTCTGTCTCACAGAGATTGCTTGAAACTTCAATGCAGTAAGCCAAATGAGAAGAGGCGTTGCTCATGCCACAACTTGTCTCTGTGCATCTCTTAAGTAGTACTTGAGGGTGCAGACAGGATCTTGCATGGCTGCCTCTCTAGATTTGTCTATGGGAAATAGAGAATGAATGATGACTTGTCTACAGATGACAACTGATTCATGGCAAATAGGCCTCATTGTATAAGGAGGGCTAATGAACAATCTGAACTGAATGGAAGATAGTTCAGATCGACTGAAAGGGCATGTAGCTCACGGATTCTGCAAGTGAAAACTAAAGCTATCAGGAAGCATATCTTGTATGTATGATATAGTGACATATCATGGTCTGTATGATAGTGACTTTAGCAATGTGTAGGCTAGAAATTTAAAAGGATTCAGATATAGTCATGTTAAAAAGCCCTGATTGGATCCCTTGGGAGACAAATAAGGGATATTGGTCAAGGAAACCAATAGTCTAAAAGATCTGATAGGTCTCTATCCCACACGGACATGATGCTGGAATTTGTCCAATATCATAGGGTGGTAGCCTTTGATAACGATTGAGATCCAACTATTCTGCTCCAAGAACAGAGTCAGAGAAAGTAGGCCAGTTGTGTGAGAGGCACACAGAAGGGCCACATAGATGATTACTCTTGAGATTTTCTCCCCAAATGAAGGTTTGAATTGTCCGATTTGCAAGGCTGTACTGGTAAAAGCTGAGTATGTAAAATTCCTGTGTGTATTATCATTGTAAAAAATATATCGGTGATACCGGGCTTGTGCCTTCAAAGAGGGGCTGTTGAAGTCATCTTGCCATTCTGACCACACAATTGTATCTTAAATTATTGAAAAGCATCAATCTCCTGATTTGACAGTGTGTCCTGTGCAGGGACAAGGGTATTATTGATGAACAAAGCCCCTCTGACTGACCTGAATCAGTTCCCCCTCACTTTTAGGGGACTGGGAGGTCACTGAGCTCAAATCAGTTTCATACAGCCACTGTACTATTAAATGATAGGGGTTGATGTAGGTGCACATGCAACTATCGATGACTCGTCACCCTTACTGTGCACCAGGTTATCATCTGGCTTGGCTTCAAGCTAAAAATAAGTCAGGCCAGGTGGCCTCAACAACTTCATTCAGTCGTATCTGTTAAAGATATGAGCTCTCCCTTCAGTATAAGCAGTGAGTACTATAACATTCGGCATTGCCTTACTGCCAGCCTTACAAGCACTGCCTGCACTGCCATCTTTTCCTGCACTGTAAGCATTGCCTCACTGACAGCCTTTTCTTCACTGCTGGTATATCCAGCCTTTACTGTAATGTTGGCATCGCTGCACTACTGGCCTATCCAGCACTTTCGACCTTCTCAGCACCATCACTGCACATATATCAGTCCGACACACAGCTGTGTCGGCCATTCCAAAGCTGTAACTGAACAGGTAGATTTCTCATCGAAATCACCAGTGAAATAATGATATGCTGCCCAGCTAAATAGACAGATCTGTCACTCAGATCTACATAAACATTGTGTAGTTGGCCCATTCCGGCCAAGAGGTCTTCATGCTGGACAGCTGGTAATATTAGGGTGACTGCCAATATCGGCTGGACAGCTGGTGTCAGTGCAGCAATACTATTATTAATATTATTTGGGTCCAGCTGATCAATCATAAATCCCATGCACCCCAACTGACCAGCCTGAAGGCTATGCTGATATGTGAAGGCTTACCCCATCTGGGCTACCTAAAAATGTAAAACATTCCACTCATGTTTTGCTCAGATTGATTAGGGTGCGGCTTCTACTGCTGTACAGAAGGACGCATCTTATCCAGCGATGGATGGTCCCATCCTTTAACCTCTCCATCCCCTGATATAACAGTAGATGGTGGTTCTGTGCGATGAACTTGAGCGGGGGAGGGGTGGAACCCAGTGACCCCCACAAGGCTTGCCACTGAGGCTCATTTTGGGATGGAGACTAAGGATGTCAGAGGTATCCTGTCATGACCTTAACCGTCTCTCTTCTCCCTTTGCAACTTTCTCAAGTACAGTAGTGCTTGTGTTTTCCAACCAAACACTGCAAATTTAACTCCTTTCCTTCATTGCCAAACAGGGTGAACTTTGTGCATGTCATGTGTGTAGCAAACATTCTTCCTGAAACAACACCAGATGAGAGAAAACAAAGCATAGATTAGTAAATTAATATGTGACTAACTAGCTAATATAATAAATCATCCAACTTGGCAGCCCATACTACATGCTATAGATGCTGTATATCAGAAACAATGTATACATAACAATGCAGGAGTCAAGGTGGACTTTCTTGCTTTGAAATTGCATATAGATTGATTAAATAAATATTCTGTGGAAATGACTCAAAAGACACAAACTAAATCAGAATCTAGTAAAGGGTTGAAATTTCTAGGTTGCTAAAACACCACTGTAAATAAGAGACCCATAAACATGTATCATAAACTTATATCTTATATTAAGCTTAAGCACAGTGCACTGTTAACAGAGAAGGGACAATGTGTACATACTATAAACTAAACCAGAGTCATGGTTGGCTGTCATGCCCTGATACAAAAAACACACCAAAGCAGAAACTAGCAATATGTTGAAATCACTAGGTCACTGAAAAAAAAACACTTTTATAACCACGTTATAGACATGGGATAACAGAAACCATGTATACAGAACATAAACAAAACAGAAGTCATGATAAACTTCCATGTTCTGAAGTGGTCAAAGGAAGTTTAATTGATATTTGCTAAAAAAACACATAAACTAAAGCAKAAACTAGTAATGTGTGAAATTACTGAGTTACTAAAAATACTGTTGTAACTAACAGATCGGTGAAGTGTCATCAGAAACCAATGGTCCTGTTTAAAAAAAGAACTCTGCAGTGGACGGAGTAAGCTAATGAAAGTCAAATGTACGCTAACCCATAATGACCTTGTGTAAGGTCAACAATAGCATGTTGTGTAAGGTCAACAATAGCATGGTGGAATGGTGATCCAAGAAGATGAAGTCCCAACAAGTGACAAATTGCTCAAAATATTGGAAGAAATTGTAAAATAACATATACAACCAGCAGTAGATTGATAAATCCACATTATAAATGCAAAATAAACATTGGATGGGTCCATAGGAACACAAAAGCAGGCTGGATTGTTGGAGATTATTTCACTGCGTGCCTTGGGACACAGCAAAGCTAAAATCTGGTGGTATCAAGGAGAGGTAATGCTCTCTCTAAAAATAGACAATACAATGAGTGTCTTTTAGTATGGCTGGATTCGCATGTATTAGGTTAATATTCCTAAGGTAATGTGATTGGAGAATGCATTCAAAGGAGAAAATCTGGAATATGAATTTAGTAAATAAAAACAGTACTGTAATTTAAAGTAGAAATTTATCTAGTAGGAAACATTTCATACCATTAATTGTACATCATTCCTTCATTATAATCAAAATTGTAAACATACACTTACATATCACTGAAACTTTCCAGAAACAAAAATTATTAAAACACAATTCCTTACAGCATTTACATTTAAAAGTCCTGTCATATTTTTATAAATAAATAAACTACTGGACATATTCACAAGCATTGTAGTATGTGCTAATGAATATATATATATACACACACACACACATATATATATATAT
>QKMX01366562.1:10824-22188 GCA_003401595.1 Venustaconcha ellipsiformis | reverse complement strand
CGCAGACAGCGGTGAGATGGCAGTGATCCATAATGGAGAGCTCTTTAGACCAAAACATGTAAAAATTGACAAACCACTTTGTTTCTGCAGTTTTTACAAGTTAATGTTTTGACTTGCAGCTGAGTGCATTGTATGAACAAAATATTTTAAAAAAGCAACTGGTTTCAAATTTTTGATTGGACCATTATGAAATGGTGTTAATGTTGTAGACATCATCAGAATATGTACATATGGACAAATTACTATACTTGAACAATGTTAAGCTGTACTGTAAATATTGAGGTGCTTATGGGATAACCTGTTGTGTATCTTTCCTCAACTGTCCAACATTAGCAGTTTTTTTCTTACTTCTACTTCTTCTTAGCTACTTGAAGATTGCCATGAAACTTTACACACATTTATCCCAAGGACTAGTTGGTCCAAAATGAGAATGGTGCCACTCAGACATTCAGTATGGCTACCAAAGTGGGCATCTTGAAAATATTGATTTGCTACTCTTAATAAGTGGATGGTGGTATCAACATTAAGTTCACACATAACCACTTCTTATGATGACTAGGTGATGCTTAATAAAAATGGTACTGATCTGTCATCCACCATAACAGCTATCTTTTTGCAGAATGGAATGTGATACTGACATGAGTTTTAAGACGTTTTATGATGTCTGGTTGATGCAGATTTTATTGCTGATAAGCATTTGTCTTGAAAATCTCATTATTGCTACTCCCCTTGAAATGATTTTTATATCAAAATGGAGTTTTCACCAAAAGACTATAGGGATATCTAGTTGATCCTAAATGGATATAACGAAGATATGGCATGCTGTATGAAAATCGAGTTATTGCTGCAAATCCTAAACAGAAAGTTTTTTTTGACATGGTGTTTTCACCAGAAGACTTCTTACAATCGCAAGCTAATCATACATAAAACTCTTATCACTACTCCTGAATGGATGGACATATTTAAATTAGGTTTTCACGAACAAACTTCTGTTTGTTCCTAAATTAATATGGTACCCATTATATGTCCAATATGACTGCCACTGTGGCCAGTTTGAAATTTTTGTTATTGCTCAAAATATCAGACAATGATATGAGCACTTGGCAATTTAAAAGAACAAATGGTCTTTTTTCTTGGATTCCTATTCTTTCTGCCCAGTAGAGCATCAAAGAAATTTTGTTGTTAAAGTTGTTGCCCCTGTTCATCTTGCAGCTGAGTGCAGGGTGAAACCTTGTGAATGCAACTAATCTTAGATTATTTTATGAATCATTGCAAGATATGGTACATATTACAGTCATCATCAGAAGATGTACATATCTACAAATCAGTGTGCTCCTGCAATTTGTGTTAGCATTGCACATTTTGACTTGGAACTTGTATGTGGCATAGAACAAAATTTTGTGAACATGGTTAGTGTCACATTTGTCATTGGATTACTATGAAACATTCTATGTGTTATAGACATCATCTTGAGATTCACATGCTTCCACAATATTTAGCTCTAATGGTCATAGACCAGAAGAGTTTCTGAAATGACCTGTTGTCCATAACTTATCATTGTTCTTCATACCTCTGTTTGTTAGTGTTACTTCATCTAAACTAGTTGGACAATTCGTAGATTTGTCATGAAGTCTAGTTGGCCACAGTGACCAGTTTTGAAAATCATCTTATATCCACTCCTACTAAGTGGATGGACGTATCAATGTGATTTTTCACTACAAAACTTTTTATGATGTTATGTTGGTTCTGAATGAAAATGAAAATTACATCAAATATGGCCACTGACAGCCATCTTTTAAACCTTACTATTGATATTACTTCAGAACATAAAAGTAATGTTGATATGAACAGAAGACTTAATGATAGCTAGTTCATCCTTAATGACCAACTGACCATCATGAAAATCTTGTTATAGCTACTTATAATGGATGAGCATATCTACATGGGGTTTCACTGCAAGACTTTTTATGATGTCTGGTTGATTGTAAATGAAAATGATGCTGATCTTACATCCAATATGGCCACTATGACAGTCATCTTGAAAATCATATTACTCCTCCTAAACTGACCATCTTGAAAATCTTTGTATCCTCCTCTTGAATGAATGGTCATAGCAACATTGGGGTTTTCATCAATAGATTTCTTATGATATATAGTTGGCCACAATTGAAAAAAAAAGATCCAGTATTGCAGCCATGATGGTCATTTCGAAAATCTTGTTATACCTAAGTTCAAAAGTCTACACTAAGGATTTTGGATCTACTAACTTGATGGCCTTCTGTTAAATCTGGTTTGTGGATGTAGCTGATGAATACACTGAATATACTGCAATAACATGTTTGTTTATTTCCTATTCTTTAAAATAATATAGATTTTACCAAACTTGATGCATAGGTATATAATGTTGGGCGTATTTATTCATGAATTGGCACCCATCACATAAATCTGATCACCCTTCATACCATAATGTCTTTTTTATCCAGTATGGTCTAATTTGGATGAGCCATTTGTAAGAAAAAGACATTTAAAGTTGTAGGTGTTTTCTATAATTTTAGTAACAATAACCATATCGAACTAGTCCAGCAACATTTGTGAATAGGCCTTTTATTTCAGTATATTTTCTATCAAAAAGGGACAACTGTGTCAACCATCAGGTCTATAAACTAAAGGGATAAGTACCACAATGGAGTAGAAAATCACAGACTTTACAGTAGTTGATTTCCTTTTGATTAGAGCAGTCTTGGATCAAAATAAATATATTATTTAGGGAAGAGAGAGTGACCTCTTCTATCTGTATGAGCTCATCTGGGTTTGATTGGGTGGTCAAATTGACCCTTTTACTACTTCTGCTTTAACCAATTCATAACTTGTTGACGGTTTTAATTTCAGTAAGAATAGCCTCATCCCCATGGTGGCCTCAGGAACATGATTATCTTCGCTAGAAAAGGCCAATTGATGTTTTGACCAAAAGGTCAAATTTCAAGGTTATTGTGGTCCAAAGAAAAATAAAAGTTTTAAGCAATCAGACCAAACATCACGGTCATTGAGACTCCTGGGTCAATAATCTCCCAAGCAGTAATAGTGCAAGCATAGAGGACTAATAAATACGGGGTTGGTGTAAAATGTTCCATTCACAATAGTTACTGTTTCGTACTTAGAATAGAATGTTTATTCTGTGTTAAGCCTTACAAGTATATTACTAGCCAAGGCATGCAAATAATCATGCAAATAATTGAAATTAATTAATTTATTTAGTTAATTTTATAGGAACTGTGCTCTTGTTTAAGATGTTACCATGTATAAAACCATGTCATATCTGTCATAGATTCTGAATTGAAAGCTGTGATACTAGAAGGTGACCAGAGTTCTCTGGAAGAATTAGGGCTCAAAGATGGGGATCAGTTGGTTGCAGAGAATATGACATTAAAAAGGTGAGAAGAAGATAGACAGTGACAAACTGAGAGACAGAAAAAGAATATGACATCAAAAAAAGGGAGAGATTTCTTTCTCTTTAAAGTTAAAATTATTTACTACCCTCCCACAAGGGGTCAGAATTAGCATATGTAAAAGTATGCTCATGTGTATAGCCTTATTATGTTTCTTCTCAGTCATAGATAACAGTTTGGAATGAGGTTCATAGCATGTACACCATGGGGAAGGGGCTAAGGAGACTATATTTGTACATGCACCTGTTAAATTTTCATTTAAGTTTTTGTCTTTAACTCAGTGGGGTTTTTTTTGCACACATTATGCATGCTGTTAATCCCGTAATCATGAAATTTAGTGAGGAGATACATCATAGTGACTACACCCTTATCAAAATGTAGGTCACTGTGGCTCATATTTCATACTGTACAGGCTTGGGCTTAATGTTTGTTTTAAGTTTATTTCTTAAGTGCTGTTTATGCTATAATCATCAAACTAGATGATCATAAAATGTCACTGTGACCTATATTTATCATTTTACTGGCCTGGGTGATGTATGGATCTTTTTTGCACCATGAATACATTCTGTTATACTTGGAATCATAAAACATGGTGAGAGGCTGTGTTTTAAAAAAAAACAACATCCTTCATTACAAAAACAGGCCAATGTGACCCATATTTAATCTATCATTAACTTTGATTAAATTTTGTTTTTTAAGTTTATTTGTCAAGCACAATTCTTGCTAGAGGCATTAAACTTTATGATTGCATGCATTTCTGTTAGTACATTAACCATTCTGACAAAAGAAAGATCTACATTTTACATTTTACTAGCTTTAGTTTGTCCATTTTGATCAGATAGGTTTTTTGTATGCTGTCTGCATTCTATCCTATATAGAACCATGAAACTTTATGAAATTTGATGTTAGCATACACTGAACCCTTTATTTGAAACCAACCAACCCCAAGCATCATCAGGGAATATGGAAGATACACCATTGGATCAACTTGGGTTGGCGACTATGGCATTTCCTTGGGCAAGACACTACTCCAGTTGTCTTTTTGTTGCTGTGCTATAAAGAACCAAACCACACCAATTAGCCACCCTGTAATGTCACATCATGCCTGCCACATTATGTCATGACCTAGAGCATAACATAATGTATGGTTAATGTCTTTTGAAGGACTTACATTAAGGAGCACTAAATTAAGTTCAGATTTTACCATTTTGTAGCAAATCTTAATGTAGCTAAGACCGGTTTGATTTACAACTCTGCCATTAATAATACTGGTATTAGCATCTGCGTTGTATGGACACATTTTTCATTGTATGCAACCTGTAGTCACATTGAACCCATGATTTCAGATTGATTACTTATTCAAGTCTTAATAATGATGAGAATATAATTATGAAGAAGTGAATTTGAGTTAAAGGTCAAATTTTGTTCTCTGAGTTTATCAACAATAGGCTTTATAGGTCCAATGGTATTAAAATACAAAAACATATTTGTCATTTTTTTAATGAGAAAAATATATATTTCCTAACTCAGAACAACTACATAAATTTTTCAGTAGCATTAAATGATGAACTCCAAAATAGACAAATGTTCCAGAAAATAGATGATTACTACTCATTGAGGGCAAGTTGTCTCACATTTTTTTGCAGGTGAAATGAAAAAATGCATCAGTCTTGTCATATATTTAGTCCTAAAACTTAATGATACAGTGTTTGGCTATAGGTCATCCAAAATTTGTTGCTGTATTTCACATGGTTTGGAATAAAAATCTAAACTTGGTGTGTACTTAAGGGCACCAGAAGCTATTTGCAAAATTATCCTTCTACTGTTTTATGCCTGTAAAAATGGGATCATAAGTAAAAGCCCATGCAAGATTTGCTGTTTTGGTCAGAATATTTATGGGGAATGAAGTCGGTGGTAGGTAGCTATTTGTGGCAGGGCAAAATCAGGTTTGCTTTCCTGACATATTGGAGTGAAATTTCTTGTGTTGTTTCACCCGGTTTGACTGGTAGCATAACCTCTGGTAACATAGTAGAAGAAAGAAAATCTAGATCCCTCATTCTTCAAACTTTACTGACATTAAATTTGAACCTGAGCTTTTAAAAATTCTTTAATCAGTTAATATTAGAAATAAATCCTTCAGGTAAGAAAAATCCTGAAAAGTTTTGTTGACCTTCTCTGCTGTCTGAGTAGAATTATGTATGTCCACATATTTAAAAAAATAAAGTATCTAATAAAGTCCAACAAATTTCTTTTAAACAGGTACAATGTAGAGCAGGCCACTATTGCTGCCAGCAACAAGTTTATTTTACAAGTGGAAAATCATTGTATTCAGGTATAAACGTAGAACTTTTTATATTGTGGTGTAGTTTAAAGTATTGCGGTTTCTGTTGTTGTTTTCAGACCTGTTTTCTTTAGCATGTTGTTCCAGAGAGCGAATGCAGACAGATGTGTTGAAGACCATTGTATTTCACAAAATTTAAGTATTACATGTATTTTCATATCATAGTTATTGATGTGCAGAGTTCTTTTTGTAAGTTTATCTGTATTTTGGTTTGGTTTTTTTTGTTGATTTTAATGGCACTTTTAACACATTGAGAAATAAATCATGCTATGTTAATGGGAGCTTAGTGCCATTCCCATGGACACACCAAGGAAGCAAAGCAAAAACAGGCTGGCTTGATCAAGTATTGAACTCACAACCCTTGATTTATGAGTCTGTTGCTCTACTAACCTAGCTACCACATCAACACCGTGCCTAATCTACCTTTGTTTCAATGAAATTTTGTTGATGCTTTTTAATGAGTGATATTTTACAGTTATATTTCCTTTCTTTACGCTCTGACTTAGTTATTAACTGGGATTCAAAAGCAGAGCAGACCTGTCAACCCTTATGATTTTGCCTTAAATTGTATGGAAATAATGCTTAAAAGACTAAATTATAGAATAATAGATCAAATTACAAAAATAAGGTTACTTATGGTAAAGTATGGATACTGGTTTGTTCGGGTTTGATTTGGATCCAATTTTCATATTTCAAGCTAACTTTACTGGAGTACCTAATATGCTTTTCACTGCAAATAATTTATGATGCAAAGTGTCTGCAGAATCAAGCTTTTGCTTATTGTGGGGTTTTTTTTACGAATGGCATCCAACAAGCGATATAGCAGGACAAAATGGACAATAAAACTCTTAAAAAGTTTTAACAGTACAGATGAATAAAAGAGAATATTCAGATTCTTAAGGACAAAAGCAGCAACATTTAGAGGACATGATATGTTGATTTGAATATATCACATGGCAGAAAAGATGATTGCCATGGCCAGTGTGAAATTTAGTTGTTTCTTAAGGATTATGTCAAGTTCAGAAATATAAAGAAGCCAATGAGCTCTGTAGGTTTTGGAAAACTGTACTGGAGGTAAAAACTGTACAAATGTTTGAGTTGATTGGAATGTTTACTGTCACTGCATCAGTTTTGGGGACCTTTAAATAAATGTTTTCTAGCCTGACAATAGCGATACATATTTTGTTACACCTTACTGAAAACTGGTCAAACTTACAGAAAAAAGTCTACTGCCTTACTGAGAAGGTCTTGTTAGGGTTGGCAGGTCTGGCAGAGGTCAGTCTGTCTGGGTCAGTGGTCATGACATTTTTATGTGCACATTGTTTAACTAACTCTCATGGCCACATCATATCTTCCTTACCAGTCTATATATACTGTTGGCTAAATTCAAATGTGCTACTGATGTCAAGGTGATTGAAGCTGATGAGCAAACACCAACAGGTAGTCTTCAGAATAAAGTATTAAATTGAATTTGTAAATAATGATGAATCATTGGTGAAGGTATTGCATATACTGACTTTGAAATGAATTCAGAAATAGCTACCTCACATTCGTAATGTCAATAAGTCAGTTGGTGCTGTACCAAGATGCATCCATTCATGAAATTCAGTCTGCACTTCACTAGGTTAGTAATGCCATTAAGGACTGGTATTGTTGCAAATCATTGGGTTAGTAATGCCATTAATACTGTAGTGTTACAAATTACTGGGTTAGTAATGCCATTAATACTCTTTTCCAAATCATTGGGTTGGTATTGCCATTTATACTGTATTGTTTCAAATCACTGGGTTAGTAATGCCATTAATACATGTATTGTTGCCAATTACTATGTTAGTAATGCCATTTATTCTGGTGTTGCAAATTACTGGGTTAATAATGCCATTAATTCTGTATTGTTGCAGATCAGTCAGTGCAGGTGATCTACATTCAGATCCACACATGTAATGCATCATCTTAATTCCTTGCATTATTCTTTTTACAGACAGATGCTGAATATCCAAAAGTTAAAGTAGAAGCTGATAAAGAAGTGGTGAATATTATTTCAGTTATAAATATGTTTCTTTCATTTACAAGAGCTGCCATATACACGCATTTGTGAGAATAAAATCTTTAATTCAGGGCTTTTATTACAAGGATTTATTATTGTTTTTGCAACTAAAAGATAGTCATAGGTTCTTAAAGTTAACTTTAAATATTCCACAGTCCTCTTGATGTAAAGAATAAAGTGAGTCTTCTGTTTCATACACATTTGAGTGTTTTTGAGTCTATTATTTCATACACATTTGAGTGTTTTTATGAGTCTTCTATTTTATACACATTTTAGTGCTTTTATGAGTCTTCTAATTCATACACATTTTAGTTCTTTTATGCATCTTCTATTTCATACACATTTGAGTGTTTTTGAGTCTATTATTTCATATACATTTTAGTATTTTTATGAGTCTTCTATTTCATACACATTTTAGTGCTTTTTGAGTCTTCTATTTCATACACATTTTAGTGCTTTATGAGTCTTCTATTTCATAGACATTTTAGTGTTTTTATGAATCTTCTTTTTTATACACATTTGAGTGTTTGTGAGTATATTATTTCATACACATTTTAGTGTTTTTATGAGTCTTCTATTTCATACACATTTTAGTGCTTTATGAATCTTCTATTTCATACACATTTCAGTGTTTTTATGAGTCTTCAATTTCTTACATACTCTGGTGCTTTTGTGAGTCTTCCATTTCATATATATTTTTGTACTTTTATATGTCTTGTTCTCACATGTAAATGTTATTAATGGGGGATAAGATATTTAATTTGTAAAATTGACTATACATTACACATGTGCTTTCATATGTAGATTATTACATATTTATTTATTTCATTGAAAAATGTGATTAAAAGTGGTAAGCATGTGATTTTGAGATTCTAAATTCAAGAATTGTGTTCTTAGCATTAAAATGCATTAACCTGAAATGCATTTAAAATGTATCATTTGATTTACTTTTCCAAGTGATGGAGATTTTTTCATTTAAAATTACTTGAAACTTGATGACAGTGCAGCAGTGAAGACTGACAATACAGTATATTTATCAAAGTTGTTGTTTTGATGTTACTCGTGTGTTAATCAAAGGCGTTGTTTTAATGTTACTCGTGTGTTAATCTATGAAAATATGTCAATGTGAGTTAAGAGTTAATTGAAAATAATATGGTATTGTATCATAATTTATTTTACATTATTATTTGACACAGTTAAATGCCTATATACCATGAAGTGAAAATTTGTTTTTAATTTACTTAATAGTATTACTATTCACCTGACTGTCACATATTTATTTTCATCTTTCCCTACATACACATCCATAAATTTTTCTATCATTCTCAGTATATGGCAGTTTGGCACTTAATATAATTGGCAGTTATGGACTCCATCCATGTTGTTACAGGGAATGTGTTTTGATGAGTGCAATCACTCTTGCATGCCATTATGCTCCTTAAATTGCTTCCAGTAGTGCAATCCATCACTCTCCCCAATTGTATTGTTGAAAAAAATGATTTCCAGATGTTTTCTCAGTGTACTTCTCAGTTGTTGTCCCAGATTTCATGCATTTCTCAAATACTGATATGTTTACATGTTCTGCCTTTTTATATGTCATGTGCAATGATGTGGATTAAATCATGATGTCATTATTATTTGAGGAGAGTGAATACTCTCTTCAGTACTCCATGAGAGCTGTTTGCAGCTCTCTTGCATTTTGCAAAACACTTACCCTGTTGTTACAGGAAAGGAGAGCTGGATGATTTTTGCTGTTACATTATACAAATTATGGATGTCTTTGTAAAAATCTTTGCTTATGGGGACTGATAAACAAACAGTTTTTTATTTTTTTAGCAAAATAATATATTCTGTAAAGTTAATAATTTCATTCACATTCAATGCTTCTGTTCCCTACTTTTGCATTAAATTGTTTTTGACAATTGAAAACATTTCATTCTTAGGAATTAGTTTTGCTAAACAAAAAGCATGACAACAATAGTTACCAAGGCAATAATAGGTACTATAACTTTTTGTGTTTTATCACTTTCCTTATTGTATATACTTGCTTTTAAGTCAAGTCCAACTACAAAGATCTGCCATCACATAATGCACCAGCAGTAATGGGTCTACACAGTTTGTTAGAAGTAATCAGTAGAACAAACTACATAAACCCTGATCTGCCAGTGTATTATGTGATGGCAGGACAGGGTCTTTTTTGTATGCAGTTGGATATGACTTATGAGTTAGTATATATGTACATGATCATTTTTCCTCACCGGCTGCAGAATTTGAAAGTAAGGATGTTTGCAAAATATATCTGAATACCTTTAATTTTTGTTTTCCATCTTACTTTGGAAGCAAGTGCTACTTGTAAATTACACTTTTTTAAGAGTAAAAATCTTTTCCAGAGCATTGCAGATTTAAAGAAACTTTGTCTAAAGAGGTTTGGATTAAAATGTGCAGAGACTGAAACAAGGATGAGAATAGAGCATGACACACTTGGATTCCGTCCACCATGTGAGTTATGCATGCTCATGGCTTTGGTACCAATACAGCAGTAGACTGATTGACACATACTTACTAATGCATTTCAACAGTCTTACTTGTTTTAGTAATTTCAGTGACTAAAATAGTTGTATAATTGATTTGTTCAGATGCTGGAGATACTAGTCTTTGAGAACATGAAAAGAAATTAAATAGAACCTGAATAGAACTTGAATAACTCTCGACAAAACATTTAATATTGGTCAAATAATGATGATATTGCATCATATACTATTAGGTGAAGATAAAAAATAAGGGAAACTGAGCAACAGTTGTTTTATAACATGTGCAGTCAGCAACATTGGAAGTGATTTCTACAGAAAATATTCTTATGATCCAGATTTCTTGACAACTGATCTCATATTTGTTTCTTGTGCAGAGATGTCAGCCATGTGAGCAATTTCAATCTAACTTGGCTCTGTTGATGATTTTAATGCTGCAGATTTTGTCATTTGATCAAACATCAACAGACTTATTAGAATGTATATCAGCTTTGTGATGAAAAAACATGCATTATATCAAAACTCGTATATTTGGAATGCCTTAGCTGTTAACAGAAACATTAAGAATTTTTAATGTTTTTAGGAAGAAATAAAGAAATTTTACTTTATAGGAAATATTGAATAGTGAATAAGAACCCATTGTTATGTATATTTAATTTTTATTGTGTATTGGCCTCTGTACATGATTATATGTAGTGTATATTTCATTTGTATTGTGTGATTGACCTTTGTCCTGAATTGTGGGTAGGAGTTTGGCCTATCTGACTAATGTCTTTTTATTTATAAACAACATATTACATATTTCTATGAATGTAATATATATATTATGATAATTACAACTTGTAGGTAAGATATTTATTTGGCCTTTTTGATCTTGGAAGTTTTTAGAAGTAATCATGTTTATGAATTTGACAGAAAACTGACCTCCATCCTGGTTCTGCTATTGTGTCTTTGTTTTCTGTATAAAATTAGTGCTAAACAGAGTTCCCATTCTATTGAGAG